>APFE031355588.1:230469-279150 GCA_000404065.3 Pinus taeda | reverse complement strand
TTCACTCAGCATCCATCCCTCAGCCTACCTCACCGGCTCCCATAACTACACAATTTTCTCCCTCAGTCCAGCTTAAACTACACATTGTGTAGTCTCAAGGCTCAAGCCTCAACCTTGAGCTCTTGAACTACACAATTACACACCAATTTGGGGTCATCTGTCCTCCAGAGCTACGCAATAGGCTGATCCAGTGTCTGTCCCCTCACCCTGTCAACCTGAGCTCCCAGACTGCATAATTTTCTTCCTCATCCTAGCCTAAACTACACATTACATAGTCTTAAGACTCAAGCTTCACCCCTGACTCCATAAGCTATGAAATTATGCAGTTATTGAGCCTCTTTCCCAACCTATCACCTAGTTCTATCTTACTCAATGGATCAATGTGCACCATATTAGACTAGGGGTTTATCAGGCTAATTTTGTCTTGTCATGAGAGAATTGTAGATGCAGGAACTCTATCATGCTATGTAAAGATGATGAAGAAGGAGATGGAGAAGGATGACATTCTAGGAGACACATATGGAGCTAAAGAGATAAGATGATTAGTATGCGAGAAGATGGAGGGAAAAAGAACTATAAAAAAAGATGAAGATCACATGGAAGACTCCTCATCTTCAAGTCACAAGGAGGAATAACAAGAACATGTACCATCTATTCAAGAAGGCACAAAGAAAGAAGTAGCAAGAAGGACAAATTGGCATTGTCACATCATCATGTTGTCCATGTCATCAGTGTCATGTCATGGCCTATCACAAGTCATCATATGCCACATAATTATTGTTGATTATGTAATGACCTACTCGAAATGTATTGTAAAGTGGAATTCCAAAGGACACATTCAAAATATGAAGAGTCATGTAAGTTGAAAAGTCATAAGAAGTCAAACAATCATGAGGGTAGTCAAAGAGCCACAAGGAAGGTGAAACATCACCTCTTAGTTATATATACACCCTCATTATATGAGTAAAGGAATTTTCACCTTGTCTCCTTGTGAAATGAATTAGAGAGATACATGAGTTCCTTTCAGGAGAAAGGAGTGGCTCCAACACTCCACTATTGGAGCTAGTGACGTTTATTATATGCATGTGTCTTGGAACTTTTACTTAATAATAGAAGCCTTCAAGGCCAACACATTCTTCATGCATGGATTATGGATATTTATCAGACTATTCTGTGAATGTTTGTAACTAATGTCTGCTTTCATCCGTGCTAAAGTAGTTGAGCTATTTAGGTTATTTTAGTACTTATCACATTGAGAATGTGTTGTAATTTCTATTATCTTTGTCACATCCTCGTGGACTATTCTGTTAGATATTAGAATAATATCCCTTGTTACATTGGTTGCAATGATAGTCACATCTCTCTGGACTATTCTTCTTGATGTTGTATGGATCCCTCTTGTTCATGTGTGTCTCTACTAGGGTGGTACTACTACCTCTCTCTTAGAGGCTCAATTCTTCTCCCCTCCGTAGTGAAAGAACTTTGACACACATATGATCAAACACTCACTAGGCACACCCCCATTATTTTCTAAGGCACATGGGCACTCATCTCTCTTGTTGATAGTTAGAGCCAAGACATATCTCTAATATAACTGGAAACCAGGTCGATATTGTGGATGAGGCTCCCACTCCAAATGATTTTAGGTCTAATTGGGAATTCACATCGGGGAGATCCCTTGGTTGACAAATTTCCATCACCGTCAATAGGTCACAAAGAAAGTGATGCATTCAAAGGTATGGATAAATTTTTCAAGTTGGGATTTAGAACTAGAGAGATGTGGGATTTGATTAAGGGCATTTTCAACATATGGGAGAATATTGGCATAAAAAATCAGAAGATTAAAAATTTATAAATCCTTAATATGTACCAATAGTAAGATAGGTCTTGAAATAAAGAATCTTCTAGATGATATGATTGTCACGCCTTGGAGAAAAATCCAAGGAGAGAAGGATGTTAGACTTGTCAAATCAATATTATCTCTTGTGAAGTCAGGTGACTTATCATTGGAAGAAATATGCCATGAATTTCAAAATTAAGTTTGTTGAATTATTTTTATTTATTTTTGAATTTATTTTTCTCTTTTTCCAAATCTTCAACATATTGTTGTTGGTATTTATTTATATACATATCACTATATATATATTTTTAATTTATATATTTAGCCTTAAGGTTTATATGAAAATATAAGAAGAGATGGTTAAAATGTTGAATAAAGAGAGTTGAGATGACGTTATATGCAGCTATCCAGATGCAAGTTCTACAACAACACAAAAATATTTGTATGTTGCATTCAAAAAGGAATGTTTATTTAATACAATCATTTTATTCATTTGTAAATTATTTTTATTTTACTACTTATACATATATTTGTTTATTTCATTGGATATTTTTTGATGAAGAATACAGATAGAATATCGGATATTTTCAACAATTTTATTCAAAAAATTAATTTGGAAAGGAAAAGAAAGAAACATCTTCAAAATGTTGAATTTGATCCTAGTTTTACTAACTACATTTGGAATGGGCGTAGCATTGTCCAGTGTCCAATAATATTAGATGATTGCGAATACATTGCAAATATCATTCGTAAAAGGGAAAATTCCCTAGCTATTGCAAATATCCCTGATGGTCTCAATTTCCCAAACATTGGATATGATGATGAACCTCAAAGTTATCGAGCTTTCAATAAAGTGGTTATCGGATTTCAAGAAGTCACAACATCACCACCATTTAGACACATAATTTGGATTGATATTATCAAGCTTTAACGGAAAGGTAAACACAAGGATGAAACTTACATGGTAAGACACTGAAATTGTATGTTTATTGATTAATATTAACAAAATGATTTATGTAGAAGTTAATTGAATTTTTACTATTTTCTGTTACAGGAAAAAGCCAAATCTTATTAGTCTCAAAGATCATCTAATTATAAGTGAGTGCGAGTTCATACATGTTTCATCTTGGACAAAAGATAATAGTTACAAGCCTAATTTTTGAATCTAGTAAATCGAAAGAGCCAAAGCCAAGCACTGGTTCATGATGTTGTTTTAAGAAAACTAACATATGATGATAAATATGGAAAAACAAATATAGTTAATATTTATAGAAATCCGCAAATATTGATTAATATCTTTTAGATTTATGTTCAAATAAAGGATATTGCATTTTGGATTTTTTCTTAGGTTTAAGTAAGTTTTATGATATGAAATTAAACTTCAATATTTCTTTTAATGTGTTTATACTAATTTACTTAATTATTTATTTTGTACTCGATGATTAGGTACAACACTAGCATGGCACCTACAAAAAGAAAGAAATTGCATAGCCATTGAAAAAGACCCACAACAATGCAATTCCAATCAACAAAGAATTAATGTTATTAAAGTTCTTCCAGATGTAATATTAAAAGTTGGATTGAGGAAAGGAGATTTTAATAAATTAGGTGTGGCAACAAAGGAAAAGAAACCCTAGCCATTATATGATGGAATGATTGGAAAGGGATACTTTGGTATATTTGTGGACATCAAAGATCCAACAAGAGAGGAAAGTTACCAAACATAATGACATAATTCTATTGAAGAAGACAATAATAAAGCCCTTGAATATAATGAACATGGATTTTATGATATTGTTGATTGAATTTAAGTTATGCTTTAAAATAAAATTCAAATTTGAGAACTATTCATAAGTTATATTTATAATGTTTTTACTTCAATATTTTATGATAAGAATAATTATTTAGTTATTGTCAATATATATTTAACATTTTTATGATCTGATTTTCATTTTCATTTTTATGTTAACCATTACTTTTGGAAAAAAACCTTTTAATATTATTATTTTTCGACACAAATTCATAAAAAATGTTATTTCTTAATTTTTTTTGTTCATTTTTACCCATAAAATTCATTTATTTGACATGTCATTTTTAGCAAAAAGGTCTCAAAACAGGTACTTTTTATTATATCTATATTCAAAATGTGTATTTTTTTATTATCAAATGTTTAAAATTACTATTTTTTAGTGATAATACTTATGTATCTTGAATTTATATATATATATATATATATATGGAAAATTCTAACTCTAAAATATTAACCAAAATTTTGCTTTATTTTGCAAAAAATTGAAAATTTCATTACAAAAAAAAATTTCAAACACGAAAATCACTTAAAAAACGAACATATTAGGAAGAAAAGAGAAGAACAACAAGAAGAAAGCTACCTTAAAATTTGTTAAATAACCAAGATGTTAAAAAGTTTATCCATACTTAATACATAAGAAAATTTAAAGTGCAAAAATAAGGTCCACTCCAAAAAGGGATGATGCTGCATCAACACTTTTCAAAATTGTCATGAAAATCACTAACATTTAAAAAAATGTACATACTTGATATATAATAAAATTTAAAGTGATGAAAATATGCTCCAAAAAAATGTTGATGCTACATCAACACTTTTCAAAATCGACATAAAAATCATGATTTTTTCAACTTCTAAAAAAAGAGAACTCAATATAGTTCTCGTTAAATTGGTAACTGTGTTTATTTTTTTCCAAAGAAAAAATCGAACTTCTTATTAAGGCAATAAAAAGTTACATAGTATGTGCATTTAAGCATTCAGTGAACTGTATGTTTTTCATCAAAACATAGAGTTGTTCTAAGATGGTAAGAAAAAATCTCTTACTCTTCCATCTCAATGTGCAAGTGAAATCGCTTAGCTAGATCCCGAGCCTCCTCATAGAGGAAAACAACCCAAACGAGAGCATGGTCAGCATTCTGTCATCGATGTATATAAAGCAAGAAAACAAAAATAGTTGAAACTGTCTCAAGGTGAAAAAAGACTCTGAACCAATTCCCGGGCCTCCTCATAGAGGAAAACAACCCAAACAGGAGTATGGTCAACAACCAATCATCAAACCATAACATCACAATATCAAAACTGATTTATCTGTTTCAAATTCCTATTTTTACATAGAAATAGAGTCTGTGTATCCAAAACGAAATACATATTAACAAAAAGGAAATAAACAAAAGTAAACATTGGATGAAACTTTCTATCTATCTTTGGTCTCAAAAAGGAGGTTGATCCGATACACGGATCTCTTCAAACTCAGATTCTTCTATCCTCCAACAGTCTAGATCCTATTGTACACCCGCTTTAGAAAGTTGGTCTGCTGCACTGTTCCATTCCCTGTAAATATGACATATTTTGATATCATTAAAAAATTGTTTAAGATATTTAGCTTCTTCTAACAAAGGATATAGAATATAATTCTGATATATACTCTCGCCATTGAACCATTTGATAATATTCACAGAATCCCCAAAAATCTGAACTGAAGGAATTCCAAAGTGGGTGAGCCAACAAAGTAGGAGTTTTAATGCTAGAAGTTCAACATAATTATTGGATCCTTCACCCAGTCATATTAAGGCTTTTAGGCTTCTATGAGCATTCATGTGTATCACCATGCCTGCCTCACATCTATTATTTTGATTTGATGCCCCATCAAAATAAGCCCAAGGGATGTTTTCTATGGTTTATTCCTCCCTTATTACCCTTGGAAGTTCTTCTGGGGTTGCTTAGGTATACTTTCATAGATTGCAGCACATTCGATAGCAATGTTCCTTTCCGAGGGAATCAAATCCTTGAATATACTTTTGTTTCGGGTTAGCCGGATACCCCCGGATATAATAAGAGGGATATTTCACAGGTTTCTTTCTGGAGAGTCCTTCCACCACTTTTTTTATACCTCTGTTAGGACTGCCCCCCTCCCATTTCTTACTATTTTGTAGCAGCCTCCTAGATTCCAACCAAAATGCCCTAGTGAAAGGGAATTTTAGATGAGGTGTTGGATCAATTCTATATTATTTTTTCACAAGGCACACCTGCTTGGACCCGACTTAAATATCCTCTATAAAATGTCCCAAGCTGGAACTTTGTTTCTTAGGATGCACCAGAAGAAAATTCTTGCTTTTGATGGGCATTCTAGCTTCCAAATGTGATTCACACACCATTTCAGATTCCCCCATCCCCTTTTTGACATAAGGAATTTGTATCCATATTTTGGGGAATAAATGCCCGAGGGGGCATATGCCCACACGAGCTGGTCTAGTTAGTTTCTGAGCCTAACATTTGATATTGACAGTTCCTTGGTGTAGTGATGCCACTCCTCCATCCATTGCTGATCAAGGTTGAGATCTATCCCAGATAACCATGCTTAGCCCATATAGTGGAATGGGCAACTTTTTCAATCTAGTTTGGATGGTGTATGCCTCTTGATTCGAGCTAATTAATAGTACACGGGGATAGTGAATAGACTTTGTTTCATCCCACCCATGGATCCTTCCCTATCCTTACTTGATCTCCATTCCTAATCTTCCAGGAGAGTCCTTGTTCTATTATGTTGATAGTGTCCAAATTCGCTTTCATACCACTGAAGAATTCCCATTCTTGTTGTTTGGCTTCCTGATCCACTCATCCATGGGAGTGGGATCAATTTATTTTCGTTTGACCACTATGGTCGACAAATTTTCCATCATTAGTAGTCTCCATCCCAATTTTGCTGCTAAATATGGGCCAAAAGCTAAAAGGTATTTTATACCTCATCCTCTCCATTCCATAGGTCTAGCCTCCTTATCCCAAGCCACCCAAGGCAAGCCCAAATCATCCTCAGAGCCAGCCCATGGGAATCTAATGCACACTTGTCTTACCCTTTCTAAGATTCCTTTCAAAACCTAGGTAAGCGCCACCCAGTATACATGGATTGCCATTAATATAGGTTTCATGAACACTAATCTACCTACTCTAGATAGCCATTTGAAGCTCCAATGGTTGATCCTGGATTCGATTTTTTCCGCTAGCCAATACCAATCATATTTCCTGTAGGAGTGTGGCTTTAGAAAGAAACCAAGACATTTGAAGCTGTCTTCCATCTTCCCATCTTCAAAGGGAAAATCCTCTGCTATATTTCTGATTTCCATTCTATTGAATCCTTCCAGGATTAATAAATATTTTTCCATATTGACACTCGTGCCCATGGCTTTGAGGAATAGGTCTAAAATTCATTTTAAGGTCTTAGTTTCACTCCCTCTCCCATTACTGAATAAAAGAATATCATCCATGAATAGCAAGTGGGTTATATATAGATTAACTGCCACTTCTACTCCCTGTATGTCTCCTCTTCTCCTTGCTTCTAGTAACAATTGACTAAGTCCTTTTGCTGTAAGGAGGAAGAGGAGCGGGGATAGCGAACATCCTTGTCTCAATCCTCTTTGACTATGGAAAAAGTGGATGCCGCCCCATTGATCAGGATAGCAAAACTAAGATTGTTCAAGCAACCCATAATCTAGTTTATAAAGCCAACTTGAAATCCCAGGTGAGTCAACAACATTCAGAGATACATTCAACTGATTCGATCATTGGCTTTTTAGAGGTCAATTTTAACTACTGCACCTTTGATTTTACTTTTTTTATTTATTATTATTATGCTGTGGATGGTTTCTTGAGCCACTCCTACTGCTTCATGTATCTATCTGCCATCCAGGTATCCAAATTGTTCTTTTGAAATATTCCGTGATAGGATCGGTTTCAATCTGACAGCTATAACTTTTGCAATTATTTTGTAGATGTAGTTACAAAGAGATGTCATCCTGAAGTCCTCAAAAGAAGAGGGGTCCTCTTTTTTGGGGATTAGGGCTATCAAGGTGGCATTCAAAGGTTCATAAATCGACCCTTTTCTCTCAGATTCTTTAACCACTTCAGTTAATTCATTCTCTATTATCTCAAAAAAGTGTTGAAAGATCTCCATAGTCTAGCCGTTCAGACTAGGGTTCTTGTCCTTTGGCATTGATTTTATGATTCCTTCAACCTCCTCTCTAGTGACTTCCCCCATGAGATCTTCAATTTCCTCTTCTCCCACAAGCATAGGGAAAGTCTATGTTGTCCTAACCAACTTCATTATCGACACTTCTATGGGGGCTTTGAAAAGGTTTTTGAAATTGTTCTTTCCCATTGATGAAAGTTCCTCAAAAGATTTTGCCTTCCTTCCATCCTTCGATTTTAGGGACCATATGGTATTTGAGTTTTTCCTTCCTTTTGCATAATTTTGGAAGAATTTTGTGTTTCTCATCCCCATCCCTCAACCAAATAACTTTGCTTTTCAATCGCCATTGTTCTTCTCTTATTAATAGAATTTTCCTGCATCGTGTCTCCAACATCTTGATCCTATCTCTTTTTCCCACTGTTTCATATCCATCTTCTTTTGGACATTCAAGTTGATCAAGTTCCAACCGAATCTGCTTTAGTGCTTCTTCTTCTTTTACTTTCTTCTCTCTAGCCCATTCAACCATTGGATTCTTTAATAATTTTAGATTTTCCATAAATAAGAAATATTTTCCTCCATTCTCGTTTGGGTCCACTGGTCTCCAAGTTTTTTTTGAAGAGAGTGTTATAAGAGTCCCCCAAGAGCCAGGTAGGATTGAATTTTAAAGGCACAACCAACTTTCTATGAGGCCATTTTAATTCAATAAGCACAGGTAAGTGGTAGGAATCACCTCCATCTCCTACCTAATGTCTAAACATTGGAATCTTAACCACTACCTCTTCTCTCAATAGAAACCTATCCGACCTCTTGGCCACCCGAACTTCACCTGTTCTCCCGTTCCTCCAGGTAGGTCTAGGTTTCAACAAGTTGATGTCCATCAACTTCATTTCTTTGATTTTATTTGTGAATAAATCAGAGAGAGGGTCAACATGTGCCAATGGTCTCCAGGTTTTAGAAATTCCCATAGAAAAATTTAATTCGCCCCCGATCACCAGATTCAGATTATCCATGAAAGACTTAGAGAAAAGGTTATTCCATAAAGAGGCTCTATCCTAAAAAGGTCCGTAGATATTAAGGATAAACAGATTTGTATATTGCTCCAAGGAATCGACTTATACTCCTAAGGCCTGGTCGAAGCCCCAAGAATTTATAACCTTAAGTATACCTTCCTTCGCTCCTAATGCCAAACCCCCTTAATGACCTTTTGCATCCAATGCTTGGAAATGCTACCTAGGCAAAATTTTCGACAAGCCTTTTGTAACCCCTACTTCAGCTCCCAGAGTTTCTTGCAAGAGTAGAATATCAGGGTTGTAATTATTGATCAAAGCCTTCAAAGCAAGTTTTTTAGGACCACTGGCTCAAACTCTGTAGTTTAAGGACAAAATGATCATTAAGGAACTACGAGGGGTGGGAGGGGGGGCCTTCTGCGCTGCTCTAAGCACTGCTAAAATGGATAGATGTTTAGCATCCATAATGTCTATTTTGGCTCTCAGTTGAGCCTTGGACATATTTGATTTCCTCCCTCTAGTCTTTTTGGGCCCCTCTTGATATGACTTCATTCCTAAACTGCCCACTACCTCCCAAGGAGGGGGTTCTTTTCACGGGGTCTAATATTGTAATGGGGGTTTACCAAAAGATTTTCTGCTAATCCATCAGCTTCTTGACCCATCCCAGGCCTTCAGTTTAGATGTAATTGGGGGATTGAGGTGATTATACTATCCAATTGCTCACATACAATGTTAATACGAGAATTAACATATTTCTTTCACCTGGAAGGACCAGGCTTTGATACTGAAATAATCAAAGACTTAATAGGAGAAAGGATTGAAGGGTTAGGTTCCAAAATCACACCCTCTGTCTGATGAGCATGGCTCCTACCATCCTCTTCTACTGGCTCTGTTTTGTTTTCCCTCTCCTGTTGCTGATGTGAGATGATAGGATGTTTTTCCTCTTGTACTTCCATATTCTCCACTGGGTCCTCCTGAATCATGTCAACTTCCATCTAATCCTCCCCTGAGCTCGAAGTCATCTTGTTCCATTTGTTCTCCTCATGTTCTCCTTTCCTTCCCCCTTCCTTTCTCTGCCTCCTTCTTCGCATAAATCCCAGGAGACATTCCTTTGCAATGTGTCCATATTTATAACACTTGTGACATCTAAAGGGCAGGTGTTCGTAATCTAGCATCAGAGTGTAGGAGAAATCCTTGTATTGCAATTTAATTTCTTCAGCCAAACCTTCTCCGGGGTTTAAAATTACCAATATTATAGCTATCCCTTGATCTCTGGTCTGCAAGAATGACATATCAACTTCCATGAATTTGCCCAGATGGTTCCAAATTGCCTTAAAAACAGAATCGAACCATAGAAAAAGCGGTAGCCCAGGAATTTGTACCCACAAAAGGGATTCGTCCACCTTTTCTTGTTGTGCATCAAACAAGGGATTCCATTTTTTGTAGTATATCAGGTATCTCCCAAAGCTCTAATTCCTTCCCAGAACCCATTCCATAGTTTCAATCTTCTCGAATTTTATCATAAACCATCCTTTTTCCAGAGATGAGACTACAAAAGACTTATCCAACGCCTCATGATAGTTTTTCGCTATCCATTCTTGGATATATTTGGCTGAGTTTCTTCCCTCTTTCCTGGCCAACCAGGGCTAATTTCAAGATGTCCATGGCCTCATCGATTTGTACATCCATCCCAAGAACCAAATTTGCGACTTTCTCTGTCCTCTTTACTATCTTGTTCTTTTTCCTCTTTTCCCCAGCCTACTGATGCTGAACCCCTAAACCCTTTTCTTGTGTGGTTTCTTTCACATTGGCTACTACTTTTGGGAGGATTACAAAATTCTCCTCCATCCTGAAAATTCTAAGTCCTTCGAATAACCTTCCTTCCTCTTGGCCTGTCACCCCAACCCCTATAAAGGCATCCCTTTCTCCTATTTTCCCTTCCACTTCTGGGTAAGCCTCCCTTCATTCCTCAGGATTTTGTTCTTCCCCTCCACCTGGCTTCCCAGAACCTTCCTTCCCTACTTCTACCACCTTCGAGACTCTTTTCTGTTCCTTTCCTTATCCTAGCATTCCTGTTATACCCACCCCAACATGTGAGTCATGCTAAGAAATTTCTTTGCTTCCCACATTTAGAGGGCTTCTGCCCGAACGAATATTGCTTAGACGAAGCCCTTTCCCTCCCTCTTTTGTGTCCAAATATTCCACCAAGAAAGAATGTAGGCCTTCCTTGCCCTTAAATCCACAACTAATGACTATGTCCTCTAAACCCCCGAAGTAAAATTCTTTTGGCGAGTGAGGTATAACGTTACTTACTTGAAAACCCACGATTCCTTCCACACAGTGCTCAAAAGGTGAGGATGTCTGCCTCCCTTGCAGCTCCTACCCCTCCAGTTCTCTAGATAGGTCAGGCCTAAGCTTTCCTCTAGAAGTCCTAGGGATTTTCTCTATTTCCAAACCACACTCGAGCCACCTTTCTTCCTTCCTGACTATCTAGTTGGACGAATATACCTCTCTATGTTTTGATCTATTACCTTTAGCCCCAAAACCGACAGAATGTCCTTAGGCTCGGGATCTAGATCAACCGCTTCTCTCTGTTGACCATCTTCCACCCTACAGATTTTTGTTAACAGGTTACCATAGAAACTAGTTGTATGAGCTTCAACTGCGGGCACGTGCTAAAGGATGGAGATGTCATCACAACGTAATAAAAAAATAATCTCTTGTTACATCATTCACCATCCTCTGGTATCCCTTAAGTCCCATTGGCATAGTTCTCGAGACATCAATCTCTCTGCATGGCGGCCTCCATGTGCCTGCCCGTTCCTGCCAGGAATGTGCCTCCTTGTGATAACTGTGACTGCCACACCTCCCTTCCCATCTGATATGAAAATGGGGAATTAAAGGCTTCTTGTCTAACTTACAAGAACCTCTCCCACTTCCAAAGCTTATATATATATATATATATTCCCAAGATCTAGTGATTAACCAATTACGGAATTAAAAAGTGCTTGAAAAGGGTGTATGCTTATTTCTATCGAGTAAAATGCATGGTGTATGGAGAATGAAAACTACCCTTAAAGGCCTTCCCAGGACCTTCGACAGATTGTAATATTATTTGCAGAAGCTACCAATTTATACACATGTTCATCTATCAAATATCAGTTAACAAAGTATGGAAAGAGGATTACCTCAAGTCTCCTTCTAGATTTGTTTGAAGATCTCAATGCAGCCAAGAAGAACTCCTTCAAATCCGGCTCCAAATCAATTCCTGCACAAAGGAAAAGAAAACACAATCACAACAAATAATCTTGAAAACTAATATAAGAATGCACAATGAACATCTATTTGCATACAACTAAACCACTCATCTAAACAAGTACCGAATGAAAAACTTAATGAACAATGTTACCGACACCAGGGAGTAGGTAACACAACTGTAGTTCTGTATTAATAACGGAAGAATGATTACAACAATTTGTTGTATCAGTCTTCCCTTGCCTCTTCTTCCTCTCTCTCTCTCTCTTTTTCAACTCACTTCTTCAAGTATATGACAGTTCACAACAAATTAGTAGGCTATCCTTTCAAATGCTCTGACCTCTTTCACAATGGCCCTCTCACTGCTTATATAGAATTTGAGTTAGGGTTGCCAAGATCTTCATAGAGTTCATTAGGGAAAAAGCAATGAACCTGCCCAATTTTCCAACTCTTTCCCATTTGCCTTCTTTTTCAGATTGGAATTTCCCCAAATAGTTTGATTTTTGGGAATTTCCTTGCTTTTCTTGACCAAATTTAGGGATAAATATCTAGACATTTGTGAGTAGATTTTTTGGTTTGACCCATTGAACTTCCCTTAGTTTCACTAACGCTGCCCCTGGTCTAACAACTTGAGTTAGTAGGGTCACTAACACACCCTTAAGGCTTGGTAACAAGCTTTATAAAGTAGGTTTATAGTGCACAACCAGCGTTAGTGTAGAGTCAAGGCCTACAATTGTGGTCTTTGCTTTAGTCATGTTGTCTTTCACCTTTGAGTTGATGAGGAGGTCATTTTGTTGTATAACAGATGCCCCCTAAAGTATAATACCATAGGCAGAGATGATGGCCGAAATACTTTACAAAAACTATAATTTTTTGTCAAAATTTGTAGAGAGAGAGAAGCTTTGGGTGGCAAGGAAAACCTGATACAACACATATATATAAAACTGCTAAAATCATGTCCTGAGTTGGGCATTACCATGCTCAGTAGCTATGTTAGAGTAATCTTCTCTGAAGAGATATAACAAGGCTGGCCACCGATAAGCACAAAGTGGATCTAGTGTCATAATAGAGTCATCCTGAAACAATTGTCTCCAAAAAAACAATATCCACAGCTTAGGAGAGGAAACAAGGTTGAATGATGCGAGCCTCTACCCAAGGTCTTGATTTCCGCTTCACCGAACATCATAGATCGATACATGTAAAAAATATGTGTTGATGTCGAACATGCATGAAATCATCTGATTACTAGCCAATAATGGAGACTGTTAACAGATGCGAGGAAGGCCACCGATAATGGTGATGGTCTCCAAGATGGACAATACAAACTAGCGAGTGTGAAAGATTTCTTTGTCGTCGAACACCTGTAGAATCACTTAAGTAGGAGTCAATAATAAGAACCCCTGAGAAAACACAAGGTAACCTGCCACTAATGTCTGCAAGTACCCAGGCACTGAATGTATTTCTGGGTTATCTTCGTAGATAGAGTGTTGAAGTCGATAGGAAGAAACCTGGCGAGAGGTAGGCAATAATGTGTCCTACATCAGTCGACACGAACCAGGACAAGAATGATTTTTTTTTTTGAGGAATCTTTTGAACATTTGGGTCTAAACAATGGAGGGCATGATGAAAGGATATGTTTGATCGGTTGATGGAGGAAACAAATGGGTAACCCTTGAATAATAGAAGGCATGACAATGGTTTTAACCAGACACAACTTGACTCATGAACACTACAGAGTGTTAGGATATAGAGACACAATTAAATCAAGGTATATAGGCTAAAACTCATAGAATGGTAGGGTTCATATTGAGAGGCCATCAAAAGGAAGTTTTTTCTAAGGGAGTGCCATGTTCAAGGGAACGACTGCTGGCAAACCACGCTTTCAAATACATAATATAGTTGTATTGTCCACTTTCTGTGTCTGATTAATTTTATGAGTCTAGACGGGTAAACTCAGATCTTTTCATGTTTAAAGAGTCTGAAAAGGACCGAAAAAAGAGCGACCCTTTGCCCTATCTAATTAGTTTAATGAGTCTAGAGAAGAAAACTCGTTGATTTTTTCATGTTTTAAGAGTATGAAAAGTATCGTAAAAAGAATGACTCTATATCTCTGTGTAATTTAAAGAGTCCAGACTAGACAACTCAGTGGTATTTTCATATTTAGAGAGTCTGAAAAGATCATAAAGAGGGACTCCATGGTGGTCCCTTTGTCATAGTTGTTAACCAGGTGCGACAAAAGGTTAATAGTATACCCGAATCGGTTAGTTTTCCGTTAGTTAATCTGTTGATCCCGAATAAAGAGAAACCTACTTTCAATAGATGTCGACCATATTTTGTTACAAGTACGAGGCGATGGACTAAACTCGTTTTTCATCGTGAATTTTTAATGAGTCACGTGACAAAAAACTCAATACCTTCATCAAAAATTTTTAACGAGTCAGATGAAGAAAACTCAGGGTATCTTTTTTCGGTTTAGTGAGCGAGAAAAAGAGGGAAAAGAATGGCTCATCCCTTCTTCATAGTTTTACGAGCTCGAAGGAGGGGAAAAAACTCGGGGATTTTTCGATTTAAGAGCGAGAAATGGTCCCAAAAAAGAAAGCGCTCTTGTTGTTGCCATATATTTTTAACGAGCTCGGTAACAAAAACTCGGGAATTTTCAGTTTAACGAGTGAGAAAAGTACCTAAAAGAATGCTCAGATCATTTTTATCAATTTTAACGAGCCTAAAGCCAAATCCCGAGATTTTTTCAGTTTAAAGTGAGAGAAAAAAGTGCCTAAAACGAATTCCCCCCCTGGTATTTTTTAGTTTATTGAGTTGGAAAAATATCAAAAAAGAGTTGCTCAGAGCATCGTTTGTATATATTTAACGAGTGCAACGATGAAAACTCAGAGATGTTTCTTAGTTTTTAAAGAGCAATAAAATATCACAAAAAGTGCTCTGACCATCGTTGCAAAGATTTAACAAGCTTAACGATGAAAACTCGGAGATGTTTATATTTTTAAAGAGCAATAAAATATCTCTAAAAGTGCTCTAATTAGACCTGCATGCAGCTTTTGCTACTTTTCATTCCTGGAGGTGCTTTCATCAAAAGCGGTAAAAAGTATAAAAAAGCAGCAATTCCTATCATAGGGGTTCATGCATGATAAAAAATCATGGAGAATGGACTACTTCCTCTTTAATGATTTTTAGAAAATCATATCTCCAAAATTATATAAGGATATGCTTGGAGCTTTCACATGCGTCATTTTCACTATTTTGAATTTTGTGAGAGCATTCTGGAGCTAAAGAGGAGTAAATTTTCCGCGTACCATTGCAGGAGATCCGGGCGACCATTCAACGTGCCGTCAGTCCCAGTGAAATATAAAACCTTGCTCTATGCATTACTTGACCTTTATTGATAGTTTTATGGGTGGAATTTTGCAGATTTGAGGTGCCCTAGAGCCTTATTTGTGGACTAACGCCCTCCAGATGGCTGGTAGGAAGTATTAAACACTTTGTATGAGCCACTGGAGGGCATTAATCCTCCCTGTGTAGCACTGGGGATAGCGTTAGGGCTCAAGAGCACAATGAAAACCCTCATGCATGGATTACTTAAGTGATTTTGCCCCAATTTAACTAGTTTTAAGGTTATTTTGTGCAGGTGTCAGGCCGAAATGACTCACTGATGGAGAGAACGGGTCCATGATAATGAGGAATTGCTGATGTGAAATGATCTAGCATGCATACTTGCATTGTGTTGCTGCGGTTTACTAAAGTATGCAAAGCTGGAGTTGATGAAAGGATAAGAGGATTTACTGAGATGGATTATCCAGTGCTGGGATGAACACGAGCAAGTGTTCAAGATTGGAGATCAGGTGCTGGATATTGACCGGGATGACATGTATTTTTTGACTGGTTTGTCGTGCCATGGGGCACAGGAAAACCTCACTGGTGGCAAGCCAGATTCATGATCTACCTCAGAGCTGGTACAAAACTACTACATCCCTAAGAGTGGACTAGTCAATAACAGAGTCCCCATAGAGAGGATAAGATCTCGGTCTATGAGGGCAGTTTTATGGTTGATTGTGTAGTTGGCGGGTTCAAAGAGTCCCCACGTTGCGACAAAGGCCCAACTGTTGCTTGCAATTGACTGTCTCCAGCCCCAGATGTTCAACTAGTGTGAAGCAGTGCTTCACCAGTTGAAGGCAGAATTAACAGAATGCAAGACTCGTACCCAACACAGTTTTGGGTACGGTACTATCATAGTATCATTTTCCCTTGAGAGGGTACCTGCGATGTGCCCAAGGATGAGATTAGGTCCCCTTGATCCGAGGGAGCCAAGGAAAGATCACTGGTCATCACTTGATCCTCGCACAGGAGGAGGACTGATCTGACTTTTCTTCGACGAAGACTTCTTCTAGTGGCTTCGTAGCCAGATTGTGATTATTGATGACTATGCCTATGAGGGCATGGACTTCACCGGCGACCCCGACTTGATGCTACAACCCGGGATCAACTGGGGTCCTCAAGGTGAGAATAATTTTGACAGTACTTTAAGTATTTTTTAGCTTTTGAATGTTTATGTAATGTTTTTATAGGCGAAATAAGTACTGACTTGAAGCTCTTATGCTTAACATAGATGTGGTGCCATTACGACTCGCAAGCTAGCCTCACCATGTGCGACGAGGAGGCCAACTACTTGCTGGAGGGGGCAATGCCGACAGTCTCTGAGAGGTTCTGAGGAACCTGGAGGGTTTGACCATGGGTGTCCCCTCCCCCTTCATATGAGGGAGATTCTTGCTCATATGCAGCGGCACATAGTTCGTGTACTTGAGCGTTTTCTTGTTCCTCTTCGGAGGGTAGCTAGAGCGGTTTTAGCGTTTATGGAGTAATAGGCTCTTTGTAGCAAGTGTTTTGGCGTAGCCACATGAGTGTTTGTAGCTGGGCTTGTATAGCCATTTTTGTACTTAAAATATCCAAGTTTTGGAATATTTTGATGTAAAAGACTGGATGATGATCTATATATATACAAACATTTTTAGTATTTTGGTGGTGTAAATGTGTTTTTAAATGTTTTTTGCAACAAATTTTTAACTCAGTAAATGTTTTACTTTTCATGCATGCTTCTATAAAGAATGAGACAAATGCCAATCTAATACATAGTTAGCTAACAAATCATCGACCGTATTTAATTCTCGAGGAACAGGTTCATATGTGATTATTTCAAATCGATGTTCCAGGAGTCGAACCCTTAGATAATGACGTAACAAGTTTGGATTACGAATCTGATAACGATTAGTCAATTGCATAACGACTAGTTGGGAATCTAACCTGACCACCAGATTGGAGATGTCCCTTGATGACGCTTCCGTGAGAAGTGAAACAATAGACATGTACTTGGCAATATTGTTGGTGGTGGTACCAAGAAAGACCCCCCCGAAGAAAAATAGTTTCGACTCGGGTGTGTAAATGACCCAAGCAGCTGATGCAATGTGTCGTGGGTGACGACTGGCACCATTCGCATATCCTACGTATGCTAAAGGTAATGACGACATCTGCATTGCGAGAAGAATGCATGAGACAAGTACTCCACTAAATAACAAAACAATCCAATCACACCAAAAAGAAAAGAAAAACTTATAAATACATAAAATTACAAAGCATATGCCCAGTGCGATACTAGGCATAATATCTTTTCAGATAGAGCCCATATGTGTGCTCCTTGAGTGGGACTCCTTCCCGGTCTTGTAGTTCATATGCCCCTGTGGGGAGGAATTTCATTACAACATAGGGACCTAGCCTTTTGGGTTGAAGCGTGCATGCCTCCAAGAGGTCATATTTTGGATGATAGAACAACACAAGGTCACCCTCTTGGTAAGGAGGAAACTTAAGCTCTTCTGCAAATTAGGATTGTACTGGGCACTTGTGAGCCTCAAGTGCCAAGTTGGCATCTCGATGGGTTTTATCCATCTGTTTAAGGTATAGTAAGTGTTCTTCTTCGGCTGTGGTTCTGGGCATGGGTTCAACGATTATTTCTAGGGGAGGGATCTGCCACCCAATGGGTTCGTCATCATCGTAAAACTAGATCTCATGCGTGACAGTCGACGGATCAATGTCAAGAATTTCCTCATGAGACCCATTGAATTCATCGCAGAATTCCTAAAATGGGCAGGTGGAGCTCGCAATTTCCTTAGGATTGCAATTTGCTCTCATTAGGATGTTTGCCATGATGCCTGTCCTGGCAGAAATATCAATGGCTAATGACTTGGAAGTGTCGCCCATGTTTCCTTCCATATCCAAAGTTTGGATGTTTGTATGTGGAGAGGAAACAATTTTTGGTATGTCAAGGGATAGGATTTGAAGAGGCATCATGTCCTAATCAGATATTGGAACATGATGGTGCCAATCCTCCCAATGTTGCTCTCCAAAACTCATGATTTCCTGAACGTCTTCGTCCATAGGAAGGAGTTGATTGAATGGATCTAAAGGAGTAGCGGTTATGGGAAGGGTGGAGATACCGTCAGCCATAACCAACATGACAGGAGATGTGGATGCAGATTGAATGGCTTGCTAGGCCAACTCAGCTGGTGACAGCGGCATCAGGTCTCCGAATGTGTCAAGGTTGGAAGGAGCCGACATGATCCATGGATCGGTTAGTTCATGAGGAATAGATGAAATCATGTTGACCATCTATGAAACCTTGGGCGGTTGAAGAGGAAAACATCCCATGAGGGAAGAAGCCTTCAGTAGACCAGTACCTAAACTGACATAGCAGTCAGTTCCACCTCCTACTAGGGGTATGGAGCCACTTGGTAATGGTGAATAATCAGGGGTGCAGAAAGACAACTGTTCTACTGTAATAACCTTTCCATCCAATGGAAATAGGATGATGCAAAAGATAGTAGATACAATGGCTGTCATGGCATATGTCCATCTGCGACCCAACAAGAGATTATAATCGAGTTTCTTGTCCATGAATTCTACGTCCACCATTACGGTTTTCCCATATAGAGTGATGGGGAAACTAGCTAGGTATCCTTTTGGGATAAAGGTGTGGTAGTCGAAAGCTTTCAGAGAGTTGAATGGCGGGGATAGGGTTGGAGAACCCAAGGCGAGCCAACATGAAGCCGACATGACACAGGTAGAAGCACCTTCGTCGATGAAAATTCTGTGTATACCTTTACCTTTTGAAGTGATATGCACCTGGAATGCAAGCTAGTGAGAAAGGGGATGTTTACACTTGTCCATGTCGAAAATAGCAAGCATGGAATCCATTGGGTCAATACCTCCAATAGCCAAAAGCAAAGCTTTCCGTTGTGTTGGGCATGTTTGTAATACTTCGAGTGCCGACATAGCCGATGTCGCTTGCGCCAAATCTTCTACGATGTTGTAGTGTTGGGCGACACGTGCAGATGTATTGTGCATTGTGCATTGAAGTGCCCCTTTTGGGGGTCGAATTACAAGGTCCTCAACTGGCCTTTCGATATGAAAATCGTTAGGCAGCGATGGGTTTTGACGTGAGGATGGTTCTGCTGCCGGAGCAATAGGAGCTCCATAAGGTTTGGCTCTTGTGGTGAGTTCTACCATTTCAAATGTGTAAACGATAGAAGATTCTTCACCAGCCGAAGGATGTTGCGAACCATTGTTGCCTCCTTATGGGGGTTGTGGTTGGTTTGCAATAAGATTTTGCTTCTATGGATTGGGAAAAGGATTTCTAAGGATAACGGGGGCCTTACCAGAATCCCTCTTGGCAAGGTATTCTATGCATTATTGAAGCCACGGACATTGCCAAGTCGTGTGGTCTTCAACATAGAGTTTGCATGGATATCTGGTGGTCTTATCCTTTTCCTCGTCAGTAGGCGCAATGACCTTCTGTTTTGGGTTTGACTGCTTTGATGACTGCTTGTCAGAAGGAGCAGACTTTTTCTTGTTCATCTTGTTCTTCCCACTAGATTTTTGTGTAAACTGCACAAAGTTTATCATAGTGGTAGGAAGAATAGTCGTATTGGTAGAGGAGTTCACTGCCAGCTTAGCAATGGAACCACTGAGTTGTTTTACCGCAGTCCTAGAGGTTGCACCGATAATCCCGTTGGCGTGCACTCCGGGGTGTTGAGTGGTGGAAGCATTGGGGTTACCAGGAGCATTGGGGATTATATCGTAAAGAGTGCCAGACTATGAATATATCAGATCTAAGTGTTGGGCATCATGCATGGATTGGTCTTCTAAGACCGCACCACCTAACACGACATCTCTAGCGATTTGCAGGAGTAAGGACTTATAGAACCTGTCTGTTAAGAGAAAGTTTGGGATGGGATCTTTTACTAACCTCTGCCTACGTCTCCATTCATGGATATGATCAGAGATGTGGGTGGAGGTATCTTGACGAAATGAAGTGAGGAGCTCTATCAAGTCTCATAGCGAATAGGTAGCTGTAAATGCTTTAGGAATTCCATTGCTAAAGTATCAAAGGTGTTTATTGACGTGTGTGGTAACTCAATATACCATTTCGCTGCATTGCCAATGAGGGTGCGGGGAAAAATACGTAACCGGACACTATCATCCACTATAGAGTTTGAAACACACCAGAGATGGTAGGTGGTGATATGGGTGCCTGGATCCTCCCCTTGTTTTCCATCGAACTTTGGGATGTCCATTGGTATTTTATGCGGGGTCGGTGGCCATTGTAAGTTGTGATAGATGGGGTCATTTGTCAACTTGTATAAGTCGGGGATATCCAATGTTTCCAAAAACGACAGAGAGTTAGGTGCCCCCGACTCGGACCATGGTGATGATGGATGACTTGAGGAGCTTTGCACTCCTCCCATCGTTTGGTTCCCCATAGTGTACATGGGTTGCGTGGTGTAGCAGTTGCTTTGCAGTGTGGTGTTATAGAGTGGATTTCCATGAGGATTTTGATACTTGGGTATGGAATTACCCCCAGTATAAGAGGTTCCCCCTTGACTCATTGGAGTATATGAGTAGGGTGCCCCGATGGACTGGCTGGGAACCCCTTGTGGATTCCCGCTCGACACAGAACTGACCATTTGGCCTTGATTGACAGAGGGAACACTCATGTAAATTAGCGACTGAACATGCATACTTGAGAATGGAGGGGGAACTGTTACGTTCCCTACTAGCATGTGCATATTAGGAACTCCCCTAGGTATATGAATCTGGGGGTTTGAACTGTACATTGGCAGCCGACCATGTTGTTGGTAAATGGGAACCGCACCCATAGTGCCGCATTGAGTGTTATAAGGAGCACTATGTGGCACTTGTCGAAGGTATGTAGTGTGGCACCATAGGGGTGGAACCTAGCATTTGCTGGGTTCCAGGTTCCACTCATAGAGGGTGTCGTGTGAGTGGTTGTACCTAGGACAAATGGAATAACGGGATTCCACATTACCGGTGTTGTGATGACTCTCGACTGGGGGAGTGGTAAAGGACCAAAAGTGTCCCTAAAGTTCCACAACCTGTTAGGCATCGACTGGATAGATGGGAATGTTCCACCTACTTAAGCAGGAAGTACAGGTACCACGGGAGCCAAGACAGGTTCCAATGGATTCATGAGCAGGGGGTTAAAGGGGGAAGAAATCCCCCGGTGAAGAAATCCTCCGGCAAACTTGAATCGTCAGTTGTACAAAAAGATCCCCTGTGAGATCTAGGAGAATGATCCCTCGAAGATGAGGAATACAGTTCAGTGGAACTCAGTGGATTGTCCACAATGAGTGGAGGAAGTCCTAACAATCGTCTAAAGTGACGACGAGGGCCGGATGTAGCCACGGTGACCATTAATTTTATCAATAAATTTTTATCATGATATTCTTTAAAGTCTCAAATGATAGCACTCAGGTACCTAAAAATATAAAAAATACACTAAATATATCAATCATCAAACAGAGGGAAATTACCTCATCTGATAAGCATTGATCACTGGAGACGAAACCCGATCACTCAATGAATAACAGAGAAGGATGGCCAAATGTATGGTTACGGTTACTCTAGAGTTTCGCTCAAACCTAAAATTAAGGGGCCAAGTACTCTCGTGAAGATGAGCACCCTCCCAAAAACTGAAGACAAAGTAGATCCATCTGTGTTAGGTACCAGGATAGCTTGTCACAGTCACCTTATGTAAGTACCTAGAAGTTTGGCCACTAGAGATACCTCAAATGACAGACATCACCCGGGGGGGGGGACATAGTCGTAGATAACATGCTGTGTGGGCAGGATTCCTGAGTCCCTAACTCAGTTCCGAAATCCTTGAAGGGACCCCCAATACACAAAATGCCCAAAGGATTTGTAAGAGAAGGTGGGCTATCTTCAATTACAGTACGATGTTGTCTCGTATTTCGCTTCATTATTAGTGGAGTGGTCCCGATAATATGAGTGCAGAAGGAATTTTTCGCTCGTTAACGACACTAGTTTTGGTTTTCAACCTTGGGCAGTTCACTCACATGCTTATCTCAAGATCCTAGCCTAGCTAATGTTGGTTTGCTCAAAAGAGTAACTGATTGATTTTAATGTAAATTTTATGTGTACTTGATTATTGTATTCTGTAAGGGTGTTGACATATGAAATATGGTGAGACTCTTGACTCAATAAATCATGCAAAACAATGCTCTGATTTTTTTTTTCAATTTGATGCAAACAAGCTTTATTCTACATATTCATCTTTTTCGCATATTCATAGATTCGTTTGTGCATCTATAGTCTTTCAACACATGCATAACCAAAAGATTCTTTTCCAATATTTCCTAACAACTACTGAAAACCAAAATGAAGCAACTTGCAACTTTTTAAATAGAAGGATGAATGCAAATTATCAGTCTTTCTTTCAGAAAATATGTTTTTTAAGAGAGAAAAACCAAAACTTTTTCCTAAAAATAAATTTCTAGGACATCAATTTTGCTGACATAATTCAGTTACAGATCATATTTCAGCCCATGAGAAGATTTCCCATCCCTTTTGGTCCACAAACACTACTGGAAATCAAGACAAAGGGAGACTAATGCTTTGTAACCATGGTTACAGAGAGTTAGTAGGGTCATTAATGCTTCCTGTACACAGGCACAATGCTTTATAAAGCTCTATATAGCCTAGTAACCTACGTTAGTGTGGGAAATATTTCACAACAAGGGTTTCCAAGATCATTTTCTGAGGTGAATGTATACTAGTAGGATGCAACAAGATATTTGGTGGATCAGAAAAAGGATTGCTGAAGAATAGGGAGCTCTTGGAAGGAAGAGAGAATAGAGAAGAGTTTGGGTAAACTGGGAACTAGATGTATAGTCCCTATTGGAGTCACCAATTTTGCTATGGGGTAAAATGCACGGTGTATGGAGAATGAAAAATACACTCAAAGGCCTTCCCGGGACCTTCGAAAGACTGTAAGATTATTCGCAGAAGCTACCAAGTTATACACATGTTCATCTATCAAATATCAGTTAACAAAGTATGGAAAGAGGATTACCTCAAGTCTCCTTCTAGATTTATTTGAAGATCTCAATGCAACCAAGAAGAAGTCCTTCAAAGCCGGCTCCATATCAATTCCTATACAAAGGAAAGGCAAACACAATCACAACATACAATCTTGAAAACTAATATAAGAATGCACAATGCATATCTATTTGCATACAACTAAACCACTCATCTAAACAAGTATCAAATGAAAAACTTAATGAATAATGTTACCGAAACTATGGAGTAGGGAACAAAACTGCAGTTCTGTATTAATAACATAAGAGTGATTACAACCATTTGTTGTATCAATCTTCCCTTGCCCCTTCTTCCTCTCTCTCTCTTTCTCTTTCAGCTCACTTCTTCAAGTATATGACAGTTCACAACAACTTAGTAGGCTATCCTTTCAAATGCTTTGACCTCTTTCACAATGGCTCTCTCACTGCTTATATAGCAATCGAGTTAGGGTTGCCAAGCTATTCATAGAGTTCATTAGGGAAAAAGAAATGAACCTACGTTGTTTTCTAGCTCTTTCCCATTTGCCTTCTTTTTCAGATTGGAATTTCCCCAAATAGTTTGATTTTTGGGAATTTCCTTGCTTTTCTTGAGCAAATTTAGGTATAAATATCTAGATATTTGTAAGCAGATTCGTTGGTTTGACCCATTGAACTTCCCTTAGTTTCACTAACTCTACCCCTAGTCTAACAACTTGAGTTAGCGTGGTCACTAACACACCCTTAGGCTTGGAAACAAGCTTTAAAAAGTAGGTTTATAGTGCACAACCAGCGTTAGTGTAGAGTTAAGGCTCGCAATTATAGTCTTTGCTTCAGTCATGCTGTCTTTCACCTCTGAGTTGATGAGGAGGTCATTTTTTTGTATAACACTTATGTTTGTTTTAAAACTGTTTATGTGCTGTAAGTTCTGTTGTTTATGCTGATATGTAAATACATGTAACAGTAAAATAGTGCAGCAAATAATAAACACAAAAGACAAAAATATAATATGGAGTTCACCCAAAACTCTTGGGCTACGTCTCCTTGAGCTCTAGTGAACTCGATTAGACTCTCTAGGATTATGGCATAATTCCTTTTACAAGCTCCACTCAACTCCACTGGTTTACATAGAACATAATGGGCTTAGAACACCATCTTATCCTTGGCCTGAAGCTCTTAGGCTTTCTGGCTCTGGCTCTAGCTCTGGCTCTTGACTCTGGCTCTGGTTCTGGCTCTTGCTCTTGGCTCTAGCTCATGGCTCTAGCTCTTGCTCTAGCTCTGGCTCTCACTCTGGCTCTGGCTCTTCGGCTCTGGCTTTTGTGAGCTCTCTCTCGGCCTCTGTGTGCATCAAATGGTTTGCTCGACCTCCAAGCGACCTTTAGCAACCTTCCAGCAACCCTTTTCAGCAAATTTAAGCTCTCTTTGTTTTTTACTCGACCTCCACGTGACTCCAAAAACTCCCTCAGCTGCATGTGCTTCCCACTACCTTGTCAATTGAGCTCTTTGTCTTTCTAGAGGCACCCTTCCAACTCTTCGGCTTCCCCAACCATTTTGTCTTTGTGTAATCATTCCTTTGTGGCTTTGCAGCTTCTTCTGCTTCTTGTCTCTTCGATTGGCCATCTAGCTTTGTGGCTCTGTGGCTCTCTCTATGTTACAAACGCATCATTGTCTATAAAATGCTCACTTGGAGCATGGCACAATGATCAGGGGTAGTTACAAAGGAATTGGGGGCTTCCTTTCCTTTAGGCAAAACCTAAAAATGGAACAAAATTCCAATACACAGAATTTTACCAGAAATACACTATCGGACGCGAAATCCGGACTTCAAATTCTATGAAATCACCCCTATAAACCCTATCGGGTCCGCCTTTCATCGGCATATCACAATCGCATAGGTGGGAGGTCTAAAAACCTCAATACATGGGAATACACAGAAATCCTGAATTCTCGGATTTGAAAATTTATGAAATTGGGTCTATAAACCCATTGGGTCCAGCTCTTTATTGCTTATCGCAATCACAATCACATTGGCCCTGGTATCAGGGATCACCGATCACCGATCAAATCCTAACCGTTGATCCCTTTTCCTGATCTTACGATTGAGATCTCATGTTTCTATCGACATATCACATTCTCTATGGCCTAGGGGTTCTTCCCTTATACCATGGCATACGTCAACGTTGATCCTTCAACACCGATATCGCAATCGCTCCATCGCATATTGCACATCGCCCAGTCACATGTTGCTATGCCTGGGGTCCCGATATCGGGCGAAGGCCTACCTCTAATGCGATAAGTTGGAGGTAGTAGTTGGGGGTTCCTTTTGCCCTTGTCATAAGTCCTCCACTTAACCCTTCCGATGTGATTTTCCTTTATAAGGCCTTTATGCCATTTTTGGAAGAATTTTCTTTCTTTTGAGATAACTTCATAATCCAAAGTCCTAGCCCATTCAAGTTGTAGTATATTCAGGATGAAAAGATCTATGAAATGGGACTATTTCCAGGAGCATCCTTGGACTTTCATTTTCCTCTGTGTGGAACACTTTAGACTTAGAAGTTTATCCAAGATCCATTTTGGATCACACCTTCCCACTAAAAGAACTTTTGGTCTCCAAAAGACTGATAGACTAATTTGAATAGTAAATGAGAGTAACAACACCCTCTTCTTTCAGCCTGCATACACTTTCCTTGCATAGTGTCTCTGAACCAAAGCCTTTGACCACTTTCTTTCCTGGATGTGCTGGTCCTCCTGGGAAGAGCTGTCTCCCTCTTGACTTCATGCAGAACTCCTGCTGAGAAGATTACAAAAGATAGTTTAAAGTTCTCTACCTTGATCATTGATCCAAGGTGGCTAAAATAAATGTGAAGTACATTTGCTCCACACAATTTTCATTTGTACATGTTTGAAAAGCTGCCAACAACAACTGTTAACAACAACAGAAATACAGGCAACAATTGGATGGACTAAACTCCTGCTTCAACAAAAGAAACATATTTTCACATCTTGTGAATACCTCCATGTCTTACATCTACATACAAATGATGGACTAGATAACAACCCCACAAAACATGCCTTTAAAACAAATGACCCTTCAATTCAAGCATGTGGAAAAGATCTCAAGGATTCTTTTCAAAAGATGAAACACTTCATCATTATCTCCATCTTGGAGACCAAATCAACTTTTCCCAAGTCAATATTACATGCATGTTTAAAACAAAGCAATCAACCCGTCAAGTTAATTACACATACATGTTCAAATACAAGGAAATCATCAACATCCCTGTGTTCATGCACATCATTCTCATGCATGCATTTCATCCTTCAACTTTCACTTAAGCACATTGTACTTTTGAAGCCGAAATGAAATATAATGTTGCAGCAACAAAGTGAGTCTTCTACTCAACCTTTTTCCATTCACCATCTTGGTAAAAACCTGCAACTTGCATTCCATCAACAAAGAAATGCAAATAGATGCCTTATATAAGTAGACATGCAATCTTAATTGGATGAACTCTAGCAATTTCTTACCAATCCATTTCAAAGGTCTTTCCTTTGTCTACACATCATCATCAACATGTGAATCATCCTGAAACACATCATCCATGGAAATTTACTTTCCATTTATGCCATCTTCTCTTTCCACCTTCTTCAGCTTTCGTCGAAGCATTTCTGGATTCAAAGTCCAACACTTTTCAACAAGATGCCCTTGCTTATGGCAGTAAGTGCAACACATGTGCATCCTCTTGATAGCATGATTTTCCTTGTCCAGTGGACCTTTGGCTTCTTGCTTCCTTTCCTTCAAAAGTTTCCTTTATGTGTCCATTCTCTTCCAACATCTAGAAACAATATGGTTGTCCAAACCACAAAAGGAACATGCAATTCTTTTCCCATGCTTATATGGAAATTTACCATGCTTAACATAATCAAAAGGAGTATGATTAGAACCAGATTTATACCTTTCTATTTCACCTCTTTTACCTTCATGAGGAGGTGAATTGAATTAAGAAGTGGATCCCTTTGGAACATCATCAATCTCTTCAAGGCTTTCAGAGTTTCCACAACTCTTTGGTTCAAGTGTATGCTGATATACACCTTCTTTCTGCAAGGTATGCTTCACACCATTGCATCCCCCAAGAATACAATCTTCACACTCTTGAGGTAATGGTCTTCATGGCAGCCTTGGAACTTTCTCCATAAGCTTGTCCATAGCCAAGACCTAAATACTTAGGCCTTTCCTAAACTATTATTGGCTCAACAATTCCTTGTGCATGTTTTCTGAGCCCTTTTCCTTCATAACCCATCTTGGACATTAGCTTGGAACCTATGCCTTTGGTATGTTTTTCAAAAGAACCAATATAAGCATTCTTAGAAGAATTTGAAGACAAACAGGAATTGTTTACCTCTTCTTCAAGCTGATACTTGACTAAGGCATCTTTGGCAACAAAGAGATGTGTTTCCAACTCATACATCCTTTTCAGGTTCATATTTGCAATATGAAGTTGCCTCTCCATTTCCTGCAACTTGTCAGAAAGAAATTGCTGCTCTTCCTCCAACTACTCTCTAAGTATGCTGATCTTCCGTCCATCCTCATATATTTCTTTCACCATGTCCATCATGATGAACAAGTATTGCATCATGTCTCCATCAAGGAATATTGTGAAGAAAGAATATTTTGAGGACTCACTTGTAGAAGTTGTCATTATCAAAATGAACAAAAGAAATTCAAACAAGACTAACAAAGAGCTTATTCAAGCAACCTTTTGCAACAAACCTCTTGTGCTTCAAGGATTTCCTTGAGGTCCTTTGGGATATGAAGAATGCCTTCAACCCTTCTTCCTTCTTGTCCTCTCCTGGACTGAGCTATCAATAGCTTTTCCTTCACCTCTGCAAAATCAAACAATAGTCAATCTACAAACAAGCATACAATCAATCAGACAATCAATCCTTGACTACCCAAACACCTTTCAAACAAGCAGTCTTTGCTTTGTCAATCAAGCATTCTGATCTGATACCACTTGCATCATGATACCACCTGCTTCATGGTATAACCAGTTCTGATATAACCTTCTTTGAAGGTGGGGTTAATCAAATTTTAAGCTCCGATACCACCTGGTCTGAAAATGGGGCATTAAAGGCTTCTTGTCTAACTTACAAGAACCTCTCCCACTTCCAAAGCTTATATATATTCCCAAGATCTAGTGATTAATCAATTGTGGAATTAAAAAGTGCTTGAAAAGGGTGTATGCTTATGTTTTTTTTAAAACTGTTTATGTGCTATAAGTTCTGTTGTTTATGTTGATATGTAAATACATGTAACAGTAAAACAATGCAGTAAATAACAAACACATAAGACAACATTATAATATGGAGTTCACCCGAAACTCTTGGGCTACGTCTCCTTGAGCTCTAGTCAACTCGACTAGGCTCTCTAGGATTATGGCATAAGTCCTTTTACAAGCTCCATGCTCAACTCCACTGGTTTACATAAAACACAATGGGATTAGAACACCATCTTATCCCTGGCTCTAAATCTCTCAGGCTTTTTGGCTCTGGCTCTAGCTCTCGGCTCTGGCTCTGGCTTTGGCTCTGGCTCTTGGCTCTGGCTTGTGGCTCTGGCTCTGGCTCTAGCTCTGGCTCTTCGGCTCTAGCTACCTTTAACAACCTTCTAGCGACCCTTTTCAGCAACTTTCAGCTCTCTCTGGTTTTTCGCTCGACCTCCAAGCAACTCCAAAAACTCCCTCAGCTGCATGCACTTCCCACTACCTCATTAATTGAGCTCTCTGGATTTCTTGAGGCATTCTTCTGGCTCTATGGCTTCCCCAGTCATTTCTCTACGTGTAATCATTCCTCTGTGGATTTGCGGCTTCTTCTACTACTTGTCTCTTCGACTGGCCATCTGGCTTTGTGGCTCTCTCTATGTTACAAATACATCATTGTCTATAAAATGCTCACTTGCAGCATGGCACAATGATCAGGGGCAGTTACAAAGGAATCGAGACATTCCTTTAGGCAAAACCTGAAAATGGAACAAAATTCCAATACATAGAGTTTTACCGGAAATACACTATCAAGCGTGAAATCCAGACTTCAAATTCTATGAAATCACCCCTATAAACCCTATCAGGTCTGCCTTTCATCAACATATTGCAATCGCATAGGTGGGAGGTTTGAAAACTTCAATACACAGGAATACACAGAAATCCCGAATTTCAAAATTTATGAAATCGGGTCTTTAAACCCATCGGTTCCAACTCTTTATCGCTTATCGCAATTGCAATCGCATTGGCCATGGTATCGAGGATCACTAATCGCCGATCAAATCCTGACCGTTGATCCCTTTTCTCAATCTGACTGCTAAGATCGTACGTCGCTATCGACATATCACATTCGCTACGGCTTAGGGGTTCTTCCCTTATACCATGGCATATTCCAACGTCGATCCGCCGATGCCAATATAGTAATCGCTCCATCGCATATCACACATCGCCTAGTCACATGTCGCTATGCCTGCGGTCCCGATATCGGGCAAAGGCCTACCTCTGTTGCGATAAGTCGGAGGTCGCAGTCGGGGGTTCCTTCTGCCCTTGCCTTAAGTCCTCTGCTTAACACTTCTGATGCAATTTTCTTTTATAAGGCCTTGTATGCCATTTTTGGAAGAATTTTCCTCCTTTTCGAAGGAACAAAGGCAAGATTCTTTTTGTGATATCTTCATCATCCGAAGTCTGTTTTAGCCCATTCAAGTTGTAGTAGATTTAGAATGAAAATATTTATGCAACGAGACTATTTCCAGGTGTATCCTTGGACTTTCATTTTCCTCTTTGAGGAGCACTTTAGACTTAGAAGACTATTCAAGATCCATTTTGGATCACTGTCACTGTCTCGGCACTGTAGAGCCACATGGCATATTTAGGGTTTCTCACTGGTTCTTCCAACCCTCCTTTTCTTAAAAAACTTTTGGGAGTAATTATGTTTATGTATTGCATGTGCATTTCATTAGACATAAAAGTCGGATATTAAAATGTTGAAAATTTTCAAAATTTATACTATCAAGTGTTATATTTTGTCAAAATGGTTGCATCTTTATGAATGTGCCTAGTAATAGGTTGATGATATGTTTGTTCAAAGTTGTAACCATTTAACAAAAGTGACATTTTGCTAAGAAATTAAATGCAATTATAAAGGAATATGGGAAAAAAGAAATATGGATTTGAACATAACATCCCAATTTATCTCCTTATAAAAAATTGCAACTAAATTTGTTTAGAATTATGCATGGATATTTTTATTTTCCTCTATATTTATCACTATGAGTTAGATATTCCATGGTGTTATAAACAATATAAATGTTTTTGTTTTATATTTAATACAATGATGATGAACAAGACTAGAAAATTATGAGTGCTTGTAAGGGCTATGATACCACACATAGGGAAATGTAAGGGGTCTAAAAGATTCCTTATTATTCGTCTATCTATCCTACCTAATCACCTTCACCTTATTTAATTTAGGAATAGTAAAGAAAAACGATTCTTAGATTTAACTCACACTCCTATAATTTGGAAAGGTTTCTCTCCTACATAATTAGAAGAAGAAGAAGTTGGAGGGGGGGGTTCTTCTTAGATGGAATGCATGGGAAAATTTTAATAGGAGGAAAAAAATTGGGAAAATGGGAAGAAAAGAGATATTTAGAGAAGAGAAAAATAGAAAATAAATTACAACAATATACAGATCATAATAAACATTAAAATATGCATGGATACCCATTGAGAGAATTAGGAAATGAGGAAAATATGAAATAAGTTGTGTGACATCTACTAGAACTTTCTATGTTCTCTCTAAAAAGAATGAGATTAAGAGACCTATCAGGGACTGAGAAATAGAGAAGGAAGCCCTCTTTTGTTGTGAGAGAAAGGTATCATCGGTGCTTGTAGTTGTTTCGTCCTTTGTGAAACTTTCTGGTGGAAGTTATCATGCTTGAATTTCTTATAGATTGAACCAAGAACCATTATTTCTACTTCATCTAGGTGGTATCATAGTCTAACTAGGGGGTGGAGTTCTATAAAATACCTAACTAGGGGATGGAGTTCTATAACATATCTACCTAGGGTTGAGTGCAAATCGCTGAGTCTAATGGGTTTTACTAATCATCCTTCTGGTATAAGAATAGTTTTATATTTTTACCTCTACTAATTAATTATATTATTTTAGTTATAATTTAGGTAAATAAATAGTAAATTTATCAGTTATAGTTTGAATTATTAAAATTTTCAAATTTCTTTGATATTAATAGAAATAATGCTTAATATAAAACTCTGCATATTTTTTCTCTATATATTTATGAAATTAAAGAAATAAGAATCTACATATTGATATAATGTGACAAGTGTCTTCTTTCTCTAGTTTGATAATTCCTGTATGAAATGGGCATTTTCTTTCTTGGTAGTTGTTATCGATTTATGTTTTCCTTCCCTATGATTTGATAAATATTATTTGAAAATAATTTTGGTTTTGGGTGATGTTTTAGATTCCTTTAAAGGTAGTTGAAGATTTATGAACCTTCAAGAGTTTTACGGGAAAGTATTTTCCTTGTCAAAATAGTTTCAATCCTTTAAAATAGGGTTCAATGCTTAGTATACTATATAATTTAACTAGCACAACCACATTAATAAATATAGTTGATATACCCTAATAAGTGTATATTAATTACATCCACAACCACATTAGTAAATGTGGTTGATATGCACCGATACGCATCAATGGTATGAATTTAATATTATTATTAATATTGATACCAATAAATATATAATAAATAATATATAATAATAAAAATAATAATAAATAATAATAATAATTATATTATATAAATATCATTATATATTATAGTAATATGATAATATAACTGATATTATAATAATATAATAAACCCAAGATATTTTTGATATCATAAACCCAAGGGATTAATATTATAACCCGTGGGATTAATATTATATACCCAAGGAATTAATAAACCAAAGGGATTATTAATATTTTAAACCCAAAGGATTAGTAATATTATAAACCCAAGTGGTTAATAAACCAAAGGGATTAATATTATAAACCCAAGTCATTAAACCCAACGGATTATTAATGTTATAAACCCAAAGGATTAGTATTATAAAACCAAAGGACTAGTAAAACCATGGGATTGAGATTATAAACCCAAGGGATTAATAATCCCATGGAATTTTTAATATTATAAAGCCAAAGGATTAATAACCCTAAGGGTTTATTAATATTATAAATTGAATGGACTAATAAACCCAAAGGATTAATATTAAACCATAGCATTAATATTATAAACCCTAGGATTAATATTAAACCCTAGGAATATAAACCTTAAGATTATTATTATAAACCCAAAGGATTGGAAAATGGTGGCAGCTGGCATAACCCTTGGGGCAACAATGGAGACCGAACTAATAGACTATTCTGAGGACCCCCTCGAAGGTATATCCATTTTCGACAGGCACATAAGCTCTGAGGTTTTATTCCCTTTCAACTGAGAATTAACTAAAGTCATTACTCCGCTCCTGCTACTCATGGGTCCATCCAATGTGGTCATCGATCTGCCTGAAGTACTGCCCTCTTGGCCGCCCTCTAACATTCCTCCCCTGACACCAATCTCCCATCATTTCGCGGCCAAGAAAACAGGCCTTGCTCCAGCGACTGGTTCATTCGGACTCTCATCCCTCCAACCCTCTGTCGCCTTACATTACCCCTCTCAGTCTCACCAGAAAGTGTCTCCCATCATTTCGACCTCAGCTCCTTTTACCCCTTCTGGCTATTACATGAATGTACCCCCTCTCCTGGACGCCTTCCCTGCTGGTCCTGACATAACTCCCCCAAACCCTAACCCTAATCCTGCTAACCCTAATTTTGTTGGAGCACAAGGGTGCGTAGAGGCCTTGGAGCCAAGACCTGGAAAGAGGTTAAGGTGCGTTAAACCCAAGGCACAAGAGGTTTTCATTGACTGGAAAGAGGACTTCTAGTGGCAAGATACCATAGACATGGCTGCGACAGTCCTGGTGGGTAAAGTTAGGGGACAGAACTACTCTGCGACAACACTATAACAATGGGACGCAGAAATATGGGGCCAACATTTCGTTGATTTGCCTTTCGTACAAACCTTTGTTCATAGTTGGTTTGCTATGCAATTTACGCGAGTAGAACATACGAATTGGGTATTGTCCTCCTTCTGGCATATTGAGTAGGCCTCAGTAATGCTAAGGAGGTGGAGTCCACTTTTTGACCTAGACAGGGAACAACTTGGGGCTGGGCCAATATGGGTTCGCCTCCCCAGTTTGCTGCTTCATAGGTCATCTTTAGGAGAATTGGAAACTCCCTGCGCACCTTCTTAGATTACAATAGATCATACCTATCCACTAGGGTTATGGTCTTTGCACAGATCTTGGTACATTTAGACATAAGAGGAGGATTGTAGGAGCAAGTCACCCTATGTTGGAGGAACTACGATTGAACCCAGATCATTGATTACGAGGGGGTCCTGTTTCGATGCAGATGATGCCACATAGTTGGTCACCTCTACAAAGACTATCCTCTTCTAGGGAAATCGAAGACTGGGAACAAAGGGAAGTCATCTCCCTCAATGAAAACTCAGACACATGCAGATCACTCAGAGGATGCAGAGAATATAGACACTGAAGCGGCTGGATCTAGGCCAGTCTTGCCAACACTGAAGAAGCACGGGAAAACACCTCTCCAGATTCCTTCACCTCCATTGACCAGGTCTAAGGTGGCCGCTGAAGCCACGCTATCTTCGGGTATGTCAAATTCTGAACCTTGCTCTGCAACATTTACAGTTTCTTCGACTTATAATGATAAAGCTATGGGACCCCATCAAAGCCCTGTTACCTTTCCATCCCACCCCAATCACCTTGAATGTCCCCTAATTCCCCCTCCTCCTACTATAACATGTACCCCCCTCATTTTCTAGAGGAGGTGCCATCTGAATTGAATCCTGGAATTGATCCCATTCCCCATCATTCTCACATTCTCGGTCCTGGCCACCTGATGCTATCAGCATTGGTCTAGTATCTTCCCCCACCTCTTTGAAACTTCCTCGAGGTAGACCATCCTCCCTGTCAAAAGCTAAACAACAGGTAGGGACAGAGATTGCCACGGGGAGACAACTTACTCTTGACAGGGTCCTTAGAGCTCAGAATCTCCTAAAATCATCTCCCCCATGAAGGTCCTCTCTTTCAACTGCAGAGGAATTGCTAGTCCCGAGAAAAAAATAGCACCGCGAAGGCTCCTCCAGACAGAACCGACCCATATAGTCTTCTTGCAAGAAACTATGGGCATTGCCGATGCCATATCCCCTCTATTGGAATCCATGCTCCCTAGATGGCACTTCCAAGCCATAGATGTAATTGCCCGCTTTGGTGGAATTTCCCTACGATATAATCCACGCTTGATAAAGCTTATCAGCACTTGGGGTGGCATTGGATATATACGGGTGATACCTTCTCTAATGAACTGGGAACTAATATTAGACTGATAAATGTCTACAAACCCTACCACCATCGGGAGGACTTTTGGGAGCATCTTCTGGCATCAAATATCCTGCAACCAGATAACATCATTCTGGGTGGGGACCTTAACTTCTCTCTTTGTTTTTCTGAGTCATGGGGGCACCATGCCCAAGTTGATCCTCTATCAAACTTCTTCGAACACCTCCTATAAACCCACAGTTACATCAAAATCCCCTCTACTAAGTTAGTCTCGACTTGGAGGAACATAATATGTGGGGAGAATAGTCTTGCCAAAAGGCTCGATCACTTCCTCATTAAGGAGTGATTCCTGGAGAGAGGATATACATACTGCCAGTGGGTTGGCTCGAGAGGATTATGGGACCGAGCCCCCTTCAAATTCAACTCTGCTTGGTTAAAGGATAATTCTTATATCTGCCTAGTCACAGACTTATGGAAGGCCCACCCACCTGCTAATGGAAGGAACACCACTGATGGTTTCATTGACAACCTAAAAGAACTGAAGAAGCTATCAAAGATTTGGGCTCATAGCATGAGGGTACAAGAAGAATAAAATCTAAGAGACATCGAATTAGAAATTGCTGATATGGCGGATGAATGTGGGGGACTCTTCCCAACAAATGATCATAGGGATAATATCACTGCCTTAATAACCAAGAGGGGGAACATCCTTAAAGAAAGGGAGGAAACATGGAGATTGAGAAGTAGAGCAATATGGATGAAGGAGGGAGATGACAACCCAAAATTCTTCCATAAATTTGTAAATGGAAGAAAAGTAATCAACACTATCTGGAAATTGACAAATGAGCAGGGTATTAAGGTGGACACCTTCCCTCAATTAACCACACTTATCACCTCACATTTCAAATAGGTCTATTAGGCTCCTCCCAATGCCACTCTAGCATAGGTCATAAGAGTAGCACAAATTTTTCCTAGGTTCATCGATCAGGAGGATGCTATGGATCTGAATAGAGAAGTCACTCTTGGGGAACTAGAGGCCACCCTAAAGTGGTTTAAGAGGGACAAGATCCCTGGTCCAGATGGCTAGTCAGTGGAGTTTTATTTGGCTTGTTTTGATATCCTAGGAGAATATTTACTCAAGGTCATCGAGGAATGCAAGATATCTGAGAGAATGCATGGGGCCATCAATTCCACTTTCATCACCCTCATCCCCAAATCAGACAACCCATTAACTTTAAATGATTTTCAGCCCATATACCTGTGCAATTGCATATACAAAATCATCTCCAAGGTCATTGCAAATCGACTCCATCCAATTCTTTCCACCCACATCTCCTTCGAACAATTTGCCTTCCTACAAGATCGACAGATACATGAAGCTATAGGAATGACCCAGGAAGTATTGCACTCGATACAGACAAAGAAGATTAAAGGTATGATCCTCAAAAATGATCTATCTAAGGCATTTGGCCCAGTAAGTTGGTTGTATATCAGAATGCTCCTAACACATTTAGGATTTCCTATGGGAGTTATAAAATGTATAATGTGTTGCATCACTAATATATCCTTTAGTGTCCTCATAAATGGAGTTGCTTCTCCTTTCTTTCACTCTGAAAGAGGACTCAGGCAAGGATGCCCCTTATCACCCCTACTCTTCCTATTGGTTATGGAAGGGCTCAACAGAATTATTAAGGAAATGCATCTCAGAGGTAGGATTACGAGAATTAGGATCATAGACATACGCACGATAACACACCTCCTCTTTGTGGATGATGTGTTAATCTTTCTCAATGGGGGAATAGAAGATCAGACTACTATACAACACTCTATCAACCTATTCCAAACTGCAACTGGAATGACTATTAATAACTCAAAATCCACCCTCACTGTATCTGACTACTCCCCTCATGAGATTCAGTTTGCACTACAAAGGTTTCCTTTCACCCTGTTACAGCTCGAAGAAGGCTTCCAGTACTTGGGGTACATGCTGAAGCCACTCAGCTGTAAAATAGTTGATTGGACATGGTTGATATCTAAATTAGAAAGGAGACTTAATATATGGTATCACAAGTATCTTTCCAGAGGTAGAATACTAGTGCTTATCAAAGCTGTTCTTGAGGCCACCACGGTGTACTAGATGTCACTAGCTTAGATACCAAGAGGCATCCTTACAAGATTACAAAATCTCTGTTGTAGATTCCTCTGGAAAGGAAAACAAACAGGGAGGATTTTTGCATGGGAAAAATGGGATTTGCTATCCATACCTAAGAAATGGGGAGGCTGGGGCATTAAAAAATTGGAAGATTTCTCCATAGCACTAGGGACCAAGCTAGGATGGCAATTGATCACTTTTAGCAGTCTTTGGACCAAAGTAGCCTCCTCAAAATACATTGGTGCATTAAGGCCGATGGATTGGCTGAGACAGACACGCTGGAACAAAACAGGGATCTCGAACATTTGGAAAGAGGTACTAAAATCATTGTCACTAATCTGAGACGTGCTTACCTGGAGAATTCATGATGGGACATCTATTCGAATCGGCCTTGACCCTTAGATAGGATGTGGGAATGAAAATTTATTACAAGAAGGACTAATATAGAACCTTAAAGAGTCTGGCATCACCCACATCAGTCACATTGCTGACCTGGAGAGATCTACCTTCCTACATCAAGCTTGGAAATCTACCCACAACCTACACATACCTCATCAATGGCACCACCATTGGATAGCTTACACAACATCTCTAACCGAATCTCATATCCAAATCTTGGAAGGGGAGGATGAGATTATATGAGCAATTACAAAAATGGCCGGTACTCTCCCAAAGAGGGATATCTTCACCTTACCAATAGACATACAACACACCATATTGATATATGGTGGAAAGGTATGTGGAAGCTCAAATCCCCCCCTAGAACAAGACTGCTCATGTGGTCAATTTTAAAAAGCAAAATCTTGACCAGAGATAACCTGATCAAGAGAGGTCAACATGGGCCCTTTTGGTGCTGCTTATGTAGAGACAATTCAGAAATAGTGGATCACCTATTTCTTACCTGCTCCATCACTATTGACCTCTGGAATACTATGCTCTCACATTCCCCTGCACCTAACTCATGGAGAGGTCAAGCTATCAGGGAGGTTTGGGCCAATTGGTAGACAACAACATCCCCACTAAAAGCAAGGAACCTCCCCCTTCTCATTACCTGGGAAATTTGGATTACCCGGAACCACCTCATATTTCTGGATACCGCCCCTCACTGGCCCTCCATCACAACTCGAATCCTAGTTGATTATAGTAATATTCCTGAAGATGATGATAACACACCCCCTAGACATATCATTCCAAAATCCATAGATCACTCCCAGCCCTAGGCTTATTTTGATGGACCAACGCAAGAAGCAGGATGTGGGGGGGGGGGGGGGGGGGTGCTGTAATTTACTTAACTGACTCCCATTAATATCACATACAAATGGGACTTGGAGGAGGCACAAACAACTATGCATAACTAATCACAACAAAACATCTCATTCATTTTGCTATTGAAAAAAACTGCAGGAATCTACAAGTGTTTGGGGACTCAAAATTGTATGCAATTGGATAAACAAAACATTAATATGTCATTGTTACACTCTACGACACATTTTCGACGATGTCCATAGATATATATCATCTTTTGACAGTTTTACATGTTGTCATATCTACGGGGAACAAAACTCACTCGCTGAACAACTTTCCAAGGAGGTAGTGATCCGGCCACGCGACATCTGGATGGTACAGGAACATAGAGATGGGAAGCACTACCAATATTATCACCGCCCTTATATAGACCATGCTGCACAGGCTCACCAGGAGCATGATACTATATGATATGCGACTTTTTTTGTTGTTTATATTTATTTTTCTTTTATACCTACAGCTACATGTTACAGAAAAATACTCTCTGCGTAGAGTAATCTAAATTTTGATAACTAAACAATACATATCTAAGGAAATGTCTTCCTGCGTGGAGAACATATATATATCTACTTCCATAGTTTGACAAGCTTACAACCTTTTAAAACTACATATGCGCACAACATTTACAACATGTAATTTTCCTTAATATTAATGAAAATTACGATTTTTCCAAGGGGAAAAAACCCAAAGGATTAATACTAAATCCTAGGAATAATATTATAAACTCAAGGGATTACAAACACTATGATTAATATTAAAAATTGTTAGATTAATATATCAAGCCTAAGACTAATATTATAAATCCTGATATAATATCATACATATTAGGGATAAATATTAGAAACCATATGATTATAAACCCTAAACCCAATATTATAAACCATAATATTAAACCCTAATTTATTCAATGTTGCAATGAAACATTGAATAAATTACAATGTCATATATCATTCTGACAATTATTGTCACACTGCCTATCACATTGTGACAATACTGGTCACATTGCGACGTTGGATAGATTTTTTACTATTCCAATATCACAATATTAAACCAAATATTATAAACACTAACTTTATAAAACACAACATTATAAACCCAAAGTTTAATATTATAAACAATAAGATTATAAACCATAAGTTTAATAAATTAAACCCTATGAATATAAACCGTAGGATTAATATTAGAAACCATAAGATTAATATTAAAAACCCTAGGATTAAAATTAAAACCTGGGATTGTGAGCCCTACGATTAATATTATAAACCCTAATTTTGTAATGATGTAATATGAAACCTAATATAAAATCCTTACATCATAAAAACCAATATAAGAAACCCTAATATTAATAGTATAAACACTAAGATTATAAACCCTAAATATAATATACTAAACGCTATGAATATAAATCCAAACACTGATATTTTATACTTAAGATTAGTATTTTAAACCCTATGATGAATATAAAACCCTAGGATTAATATTATAAACCCTAGGATTATAAACCTTAAGGCTAATATTATAAATCCTGAGATTAATTTATTGAACCCTAATTTTGTATTTTCATAATGCAATATTGAATAAATTGCATTGTAATGTAACATTGTGACAATGATTTTCAAACTGATTGCCACATTGCGACAATAATTGTTAAATTGATTGCCACATTGTGACAATCTTTGTCACAATGTGATGTTGGATAGTTCTAATTATATTAAAACCAAATGCTAAACCTTGATTTTGTAATGTCACAATATTAAACCCTAATATAAAATCATAACATTATAAAACCCTAATATTAAACCCTAATTTTGTAATGTTGCAATATGACATTGAATAAATTGCATTGTAACGTAACATTACAACAATGTTTGTCACAATGTGACATTGGATAAAAATTTTGTACCATTCCAACGTCATAATACTGTTACATATTGTTAAGGTTGGGTATTGTTAAATATGGTAAACAAAGAGTTCATTGAGTTAAGCATGATTAACTATTAACCATTGACTATAAAGGTGTACATTGTTTGACTATGTTTAACATAAGATTAATATTATAAATCCTAATATTAATATTATAAACCTTAGGATTAATATTAAATCCTAATATTAATATTACGAACCCTAGGATTTTGAACCGTAGGGCTAATATCATAAACCCTAAGATTAATATTATAAACCTTAAGATTAATCTAATAAACCTTAATATTGTAATGTCAAAATGTGACGTTCAATAAATTGCATTGTAATGTAACATTGTGACAATGATTGTCAAATAACCAACGAATATAAACCATAAGATTCAAATTAAAAACATGTGATTAATATTAAACCCTAGGATTAACACTATAAACCCTAGGATTATTGTAGTGGTGTGTTTGTTGCTATGTAGTACCAAAGACACCTTCCTTAGAGTTGGTTGTTCCCTACAAGGAAAATACAAGAATTTTTTTGTTTTTAGTGGACAACATGGGTAAACAAAGAAATTCAAGTAGTGGAAATAATGCATACATAGAAATAAAATAAAAAATAAAAAATAAACACATGAACAATGCTTAATGAAGAAAACACATCAACAAAGTAATGGAAAAGGGTTCCCTTTATTGACTTCTGAATGTAGAAGAAATACAATAGATGAATAAAAGGACACTTGGAGAGAACTATTTGAGAAATGGTGCTAAAAAATCCTCAACATGGAATTTCATTTCCTAAATCTCCTTGAAAGCTTCCTCTCTCTCTCTCAAAGAAGTATGAATACTCTCACTATGATGAAATCCTGTTCTCAATGAAATGCTTGATTGGTACGGAGCAATTTTGGTAGCATAACAATGCTTTGCTTCTTCTTGTTTCTTAGCTTTCCTAGAACTTTTATTTATAGAGTTTCTTGGACACTCCTCCCATTGGATCATCAATGTGGTGGTTCACCTCATAAATGAGATGAGAGCTACCAATTCCTTTCCTTTAAGGCTTCGTGGGGCTCAAGGCACAAATTTATCAGCCTATCGTATCAAGATTTGGAGTGCTTCTCAACCAAGTTCGCAGCCCGAGGTGCTGACTGGAATTTTTCATGACCGCGTGGCTATCAAATAAATAGCCACTTGACCATTAATTTTTGGTAGTGTTGCACCCGCATGGTTCAATTTTTTCACTTGAACCTTATGAGAGCTTCTGATTTTTGGTCTTCATGGTGTTTCTGGGTAAAAATGTCACTTCTGTATGTGTTCATCACTGACTTTGAGTGTCTCTTAATGCGTACACGTGTATTAATTTCATATGACAATAGTTTCCCCATGGTGTATGAGGTTAGGAGCAAGTGTATAGCCACAATACATCACATTATGCTTATCTGACTGAGAGTCTTACCAACTTCTTAAGAGATAAAGTAACTTACTATGAAGCCGAGTAGGGAAAATCCTTGACTAAGAATTAAAGATAACCATGCTATGAAGAAATACTAATATAAAGTGTTTATATGAGGCAGGAATATCACATGCGCATTATGATGGATAGTTTCTATATATTAAAATCACATAGGAAATGGTCTTTTCAAGTCAGCGTTGATGTAGCTAACATGTTGATGGTTGATGATGATAACTTCTTACACCCTTAGGGGCAGCGCTAACAAATAGACTAAACTAGGTGCCCCCCATGCATCAAAATTAAAGCACTGCCGACTGAGGTTCTAAAGGATGCATGGGTCTTTGACTCTAGATACCTCCCATGCATTGAAATGTGAGCACTATTGAATGAGGTGCTAAGGGATGCATGGGTCTTCGAATAAATGAGAGAACTGCAATGGTAATAACATATGATAATACCCTAACATGAAAAACTTTGTTGGTGTCAAATGTCAGGGAGACTGATGACATTAATGGGTAATAGTGAGTCCCACTATACCACTTGAGGTTTCCCCATAAGGGGGGGAGAAACCAAGGTACAACTTTGATCCTAGAATATGGGTGTTGAAGTCAACAAGAAAGAAGCACCAATCACCCAAAATGTTGATTTAGGGAATCACGGTGAAGAAATAAATATGATTGTAACATGGTGTGCCATAGAGGCATGCTAATGAGAGATGAAACTATGGGTATATACAGAAAAATGCTCGAGACTAGAGCTATAATGTGAGTGGCAACAGTAAAAACAATTCTTCTACGAGAAATTCCCATAGAGTTGGTAGGACATCCAGGTAGGTATGAGCATGTTCTAAATTTTTTGGTAAATGATGGATGGATGTGTATCATGGTGTGGTGATATAAGAAAGATCCAACCAAGGGAAACTAGGGACTTCCACCAAGTATAAGAAACAAAAATATTGATGGGAATTCTTTTCATAATTTGTTTTTGTACACTTTCCAAAAGAATGTAAAAGTGGTTTAGGATGTATAAACACAGAGATGGGTGCCCCAAGAAAATGACAGATTGCGTAATGATGTAGGTAGAGTTTTTGGATGTGGGAAGGAGCCCCATTGGTTGGTCTTTGTGCAAGATTGATGGGGCAGATGAAGTGACACGCATGGGCTATGGTGTATGGAAGGATGATAGGCAAAATGTAGAACACAAGAGTGTGTTCAACTTAATCCAAAAAAGAGTAAATGAGGTGGTCTAGAAGTTCGGTTGGTAAGCAGTAAGTAAGGAAGAGGAGAATGAGGTTGAACTTCAAGACATGAAAATGAGATGGGTCCTGGAACTGAGTGAATGGTCATGGATCTTGATAGTGAAATATTATTTATAAAATGAGGTTATCCATGTATAGGATGTATCCTCAACTGACATGGATGTTTACCAGGTGTAGGTGGAAGGTGGTAGTAAACATGGTTTAGATGATGGACTCTATAGTGACTTTCAGAGAAATGATGTCAAGATATGCAAAGATTTCAAGGAAGCCTATCATGTTGATTGGCGAATGATACCTTAACTATCGAAGCTCATCGGGGGACTAATTTTACTGAGAAACTACTTGGAAACCTAAAATTTTGACAACCAATACCCCAAGTGACAACATCTTGATGAAATACTATGTAAGATGGAATGTGTTGAACAAGATGAATCAAAAAACATGGAAAGGCACACCTGATAGGCACTCTAAGATGTGAACCAGACCCAAAAATGAGTATGTCATTGAAATGGAACAAAGGGTACCATGATGAAGATAACATCATCTTGATCTCAAAGTCACTGGTGGTTTTATGAAAGGATATCATGAGCTCCTAAACATGCCATAATAAGGTGAAGTAGAGGGTGATATATAGGGTGAAATGGGCCATATGCAACCTCATTTGTACTTGATGACATGGACTATAGAACTGGGTCCATGAGTTGTTTTATTCTGTAACAGTTAGCATTCGTACCTGGGTAGTGCACGAGGATAGCTAGGTGAGAGGTAACTACATAAAATTCATGAATTTGATAGCCTAGAGTAGATAGGCTATACAATATGGCTTGTATTAACATTTTTTAGGGAAAAAAAAACTAGCGTGGGCGACTATGAAATAGTCATGTGAGGGCGCGTGGGGAAAGTCACAACAAATGTGTGAGCATGCAACTGTGGGTGAGAAAGCTGCAAGGTCTTCTTACTGAGGAACTTATGGATTTGTGGGTAATAGGGACGCGGGCACGTGACTGTCTGAGAAATAGTCACGTGACCCAATTGTTTCCGTGAGAAACATACATGCGATCAAGGGGATGATGTCCTCACTGGTAAGAGGCTGATAGGCACATGGGTGTGAGACTATATATAAGGAAAATAAATGCAGAATTGTGTGGATTTTTGAGGAAAAAACACATTGCCATACACCTGTTATTAAAACAGGTGCGCAGGATGATAAGAAGATTTTTTTTTAATCCTTTAAGGATAATATTTAAGCATTTGAGTTAGCAGGATCAAGAGGCCTTCGACATCCGAGGCTGGGATGTGGAAATCACAACTAAGGTGGATGTCTACTTTGTGACTAGATTGGTGCCTTGAGGAGAGGTTCTACCAATGCTGCTGCCACCTAGTTAGGTGGACCTGTCTAGATGGGCTGAGGACCACTGCAAACTCAAACCTTTTCAGGATGGGTGTATCCATGTTGATGTAGTCTTGGATATATCTATGTGAGTGACCTTAACTATGATCGTATGACTAGTAGGGACATTGTCCCTACAACACATATTTTTGCCCAGCTGGTCATCCTCCAGAGGCTTCAGGGAGGTGCATTTTATGATTGGGTAGGCTACCTCCACAGGAGGATGACTGTATATATTACACAGGTTCATTAGGGTGAGGCATGGAAATTTTTCTACGAGAGTGTCATTTGTAGCATTCTCTATGGTCGGGTTATGATGTTGTGCCCAGTGGTTACAATGTTGATAAGGCCCCCGAGGGATCCTTGGATTAGGTGATGGGCACCTGTGATGCCTCAAGTAGTTGGAGGAGAGGTGGGATGATATTGGATGTCCATGGTGGAGGGTTTGTGGCTATCCAACCTTCAGATGAGCTTGGAGTTTCCTTATATTGGCATGGATTTCCGTGGAGATCTAGAGATGGGATTACCCCCAAGAAATGCTTGGTGCCCAACATGTATGTGATTATCTATTCTGCATTGTGTTGATTTACATGTATTTATGATGTATATTTATGTCTATAATGATACCATGCATGTTTTCTTACATACATGGGACCTATTGGACATCCATTGGCTTGATTGGTGGGAAATGATCCTCATCGTTTGGGTGGAGTCGGTGCAATAGGTGTGGCACGGTGGTAGAGAAATGATAGGGTGCAAGGGGACCTTGAGAGGTTGGATTAGCATCAGCCGCTAGAGATAGGTGGCACCTCAGGAGAGGGGGAGAGATCGTCTCTTCGTCATGAGGTGTATATACTGCAGGAGTGTTCTAAGGCTACAGAGGGTCACACAGGGGTTGCAGAGGCACGAGCAGGGGATGCCGAGGATGCATGGGATCACGAAACCAACGTACTTTAGGGGATGCCTAAGGCTGGTTGGGAAATCCTAGATGATATTATGATGGAGAGGAATATGGCACGAGATAGAGCGAGGCATTCCATCCTTCTTCAACTTGCAGTGGGAGTGTCGACCACTCATTCGATTTTGGCTCCAACATTGGGTGAGGTCGGAAGGCCTTGTGTAGGGGGTGATTGAGGTGTTGGACCCCAACCCTAGATGTATTTTCATGTATTTACTAGGGGAAGCATACATTATGAGGATGCTCCCCTTTTAATGACTTATGTTTTCCTAGCATTGGCCAATGGATGTATTTTTGTACATATATTTTTGACCATGATGATATATTATAATATATATTAATAGATATATATATATATATATATATATATATTAATATATTATATATATATATATATGAGATGATTTTTTGCGGCTCTCATGATGTGTCTTATGTGATATGATTTTATACATGTGATGCACTCTTGCATTTATTTGATGGATATGATGTTCATGCTTTATGTGTCTCGATGATGATGTATATGTAATAGATGCAAGTCTATGATTTGATTAGCTATGCGGTATAACACATGATTTTTATTTCTTGGTAAATGTGAAAATGTGATATGATCAATACCACAAGATAACCTATGTGCATGCAGGTATTTATGAAAAAGGAAACGGTCATGTACCCTGAAGATTTTTTTCAATTGCGATACAACAAGCTAGGAATCAAGTAACACATGAAGGTGACTGATACCTAGTTGGAGGCATCCCCCAAGAGGCTTATGATGACATCATATTCAACTTGATTATTGGTGGCTAACCTGACACAAATCCCATTCTAGTGGAAGGGTTTCAGGCCAGGAGAATATATGGCTCAGGCCGCTGTAGTGAGGTTTTGTGACCATCGAAAATCACTATCAATGAACCCGTGATGATAGGCTAATGAATGATTCATCTGCGATACATGATGAGAGAGTGATTTTAGTGCACATCTGCGATGAATGATTCATTTGCGATACATGATGAGAGAGTGATTTTAGTGCACATCTGCGATGAAGTGATCATCATAAAATTAAGTCATGGTGCATACATTTACTTTTTAGGGTTGTTTTGAATGTTATGGATATAATTTTTTGACGTAGATCCTATTGATGGGATATTTGAGTCCCATTAGGTTCTGCTAACATGTATACCCCCTTGAGGAGGTAATGTTTAACAATTTATGGTCCCTTCCATAATGTTTCGAACTTCCCTGATCTTAAAACTTCTTTAGAAACATCGTAGAGAAGGACTAACTCGCCTTTTGTGAATGAACGAGGGGTGACATTGGAGACAAAGGAGGATTTAGTCATCTTTTTGTGGGCTTCATTATGCTGGAGAGATTCCCACCTACTTTTGTCGACGTGTTCCAACTGTACTAGCCTTTTCTCTTAAGGTGAGGTATCTGAGAGGAGTTTGATGGCTGAGTGTAAGGTAGGGATCTTGCACTCAATGGGGAGCATAAATTCAACCCCATATACCAATTGAAAGGGTGTGAACCCTATGGAAGCTTTAACTATTGTGTGGTATGCCCATAAAGATAAAAATACTATGTGATTCCAATTGGTTTTGTGATTGTTCACCATACACTGCAACATTATTTTGAGAACTTTGTTGACAACATCTACCTGACCATTGGAATGAGGATAGTATGGGGAAGTGAAATCATGAGAAAAACTAAAGTGTTGGGATAATTATTGAACTATCTCATTCTTGAAGTGTTTTCCACGATCTGAGACCAACTCCTTGGGAACACTGAATCATGTTATGAAATTGTTAAAGAAAAGCCGTGCAATGGTTTTTGTGGTGTTATTATAAGTGGGCATGGATTCTACCCATTTGGTAAATTAGTCGATGGCGACCAAAATGTACTTATGACCACTTTAAGACTGAGGGTTATAGGTCATGAATTAAATGCCCCATTTTTAGAAAGGGCTTGAAACACTGACTAGGTGTAGGGGAGCTGGTGGATCTAGCACCTTGTGGTTATATCTCTGGAAAAAATCACATCACTTGACAACTTGAATACAATAACGGAACAAGGTGGGCCAAAAGTAACTAGCACAAAGGATATTTTGGGTAGTGGCCATCTTGGATAGGTGGCCACCGCAGACTCTTCTTTGATAGTCATTTAAGACTTTCTCAAGTTCCTCAAGAGTAAGACATCAACAAATAATGGTGTTGATGCCTCGACGATAGAAGGCACCCCCCATAAGAAGGTAATAGGGGGCTTGATGGTGAATGTGCTTACCATAATCACTAGTAAGCTAAGGGTTTAACTTATGAGTTCAAAGAAAGAGGAGGATGTTGCCGTACTAGGGGTTGTCTGTAGATATGAGGAACAAATGTTCATAAGGGAAATACTCATTAATGGGCGACCCTTGGGACTTTGAAGGGAGATCCACATTGAGCTTTACAAGGATAAAAGTTTTCTTGATTTTATGGGGAAAAACAACTTAAATCGAGATGATGGTTTAAAACTTAGCAATGCGAGGAAACCATTATTGTAAGAGACTAAATAATTAATATTTAACTCATTCATTTCCTATAAATAAATTCTCTCTTAATCAATATACATAATAATATCATAATAATTTTTTTATTCCAAATTGTATAAAATTCATTCAAACAACAACAAAAACATTCTAAAACTTTTCGAAATCATAAATAATAACTAATCAAACCCTAATAATGTATGAGTTACTATTTCATAACTCATCCATTTCCTATAAATCTGTTCGCTCCTAATTAATACACATAATATTATCATAATACAATTTTATTCCTAAAATGTTATGAAATCCATTTAGCAACAACATAAATAATCTAAAAACTTATCCACATAATAAAGTTAAAAATTTACTTACTATATAGACATTAATAATGAAAATTAGATGTCCACAAGGGGTAGCTCAAGTGGCAATGGCCGTGGAAATGAAGTCTCACCAAGTCAGAGATCTTGGGTTTGATTCTCGTGCTACCCTCCCCGGAAATGGGGTGAATAACAGACATGTAAAAACTCGAAAATGAGAGGGTCCTACCTAAGCTTACAAAAAAAATAATAATGAAAATTAGATATTCACATGAAATCAATGAGAATAAAAGTAAAAGAGGGTCATGAAGAATTAACATAATAAATTAGTCATATTAATAATTGAACTAAGGATCATCTTATTAAATAAACCAAATAGATAAATCAAATTT
>APFE031355588.1:191045-206244 GCA_000404065.3 Pinus taeda | reverse complement strand
GATGATGTAATCAACTGACCTTGTTCCTTTAGGTAGTGAAGCAACACTTTTAGGGACTTAGGAGCCCTCAATTTATGGACATTTATGATTAGGGTTGAAGTGCCCAAAAATGTCTATAACACCTATATAGTTGAAAAAGGCATTTGTATGAGGCCACCTCGTCTAGGAAGCATGTTGCCCTAGTGAGATTTCTTTAACTATGCTGGGCTTGGTTGAAATATATACCTTAAATGTAGGTGAGATATTAGACATATTCCCTTCCTAAAATGCATCTAGTGCCGGGATGGGATTTTAAACTAATATACCTATCCTAGTGGCAGGAAATCCTTTTACTCTATTGTGTAAATATCATGAATTGGTGCATTAATAGGTGAAAATGCTTTCTTAGGTAGAAATAAAGAACAATGATGCATGGCATCCCACAAAAATTTTGGTTCTGTCATGGCCTATAGAATATTTTCTTCTGAGTGAAAAATATTGTCTAATGGTGAAATTGGTTGTGTGAGGTCATGAGGATGGGATTGGGACCTAGCTGTGTAGGTTGATAAGAAAGAAAATGATTCAACCGTTGATGTCGTAGACCCCAATGAAGTTGACAATGTACGGATTGGATGAGTTTTCATAATCGGTGGTGGTACCACCATTGTGGTGGGTTTAGTAGTCTCAACACCAATACATGTTTAGAAAGAAAATGTGAATCAAGGTTCCTATGGTTGAGGAAATGAATCATATATGATGATTCTTGAAGTTAGCACCAAGTGATGGGATAATCTCTATAATGGTGGATTGATGGTGAGTGGGAGAAGGTTCCCATGATAACATTGGCATCTTAGGAGCTAATCTATCATCCTCCATGAGAGGATAGTGTTTAGGGATTTGGTGAAATGGTGGATGTTGTTTTCTAAGTTGTCTAAATGTTCATAACATAGGGCATGCCTCAGAACTATGAGAATTGTTGGTACAGATAATGCATGCAAGATCAATGCTAATGTAATAAATGGTATGAGTATCATCAACTCCCACAACACGATATGATGGCGCGTGGTTGATTTCATGAGGTGGGGCGCTTAAGCATGTAGTCCACCTATGGATATTAGTATTGACCTCGGTAAAAGGATGTGTGCCCCCGATGTCAGTTTTCCACAATGCTGCTCTTTCTACTCGAAAACGTTGAAGGTATTGACAGTTTCACGTATGATGCACTTGGGAACAAGTATGACAACAATTTCACGAGCATCTAAATTGATTTGAGTGAGTAGGTCAAGGGATGTGGATGATCCGGATTTAATCATGAATGTAACAAATTACACATATAACCATAAATAAAAAGATGCAGTAGAAATAACACTTCCTTTGATTAATATCAAATAATGAAATATGCTTACAAATAGTATGGAAATGAGACTAGCTCGACGATGATAGCTTATCTATGAGAAGAGATGTGGTGGCTACATGCCTCTGAATTGCATTACAATGAGGCTCAAGGGCCTTTTTATTATTAAACAATAAGACCAAAACCTAAACAACCAAAACCCTAACCCGAGGAGATGTAACACCAAGAGTTTAAGGGCCCGTTGGGGTTAGTTGGGCATCCAACTTCTCGAGGTTGCGACTTGGTCATATTATCTCCATTTGATGTGCATGATATCATGTTGGAAATATCTCTCTGAAGGCTATGAAAAAAAATGACTTATCAAAATTCATTGGCGGTATATTGCCAAAAAACCTCGTTTAGGGCTTCAAAACAGCTCTGGAAGTTTAGGGCCTGAAAAACTGCTAAAAATAGTAGACTACGCTACAATTAAGGAAACTCAAAAATTGAAAGAAACAATGGTGGGGGTCCAAGTGGAATTGGCGGGTGGCCACCAATATCCACCTGAATAATTACGCATGGTTTATTTCATGAGGTGGGGCGCTTAAGGGTGTAGTCCACCTATGGATATTAGTATTGACCTTGGTAAAAGGGTGTGTGCCCCCGATGTTAGTTTTCCACAATGCTGCTCTTTCTACTCTAAAACGTGGAAGGTATTGACAATTTTGCATATTATGCACTTGGGAACAACTATGGCAACGATTACACAAGTGTCTAAACTGATTTGAGTGAGTAGGTCAAGGGATGTGGACCAATAAGAGAAACACATCTTTGATCTTGCTTAATTCTCAACATTGATTGATCAAGTGGTTGGGTTTGTCGCATAGGGTGCATACGTGGGGAGGTTTTAGAAACACCGCTCGAAGCCGTCTTTCCATTCTTCTAGATACTAACCACGGGTAGGGGTAAAATGGCGATGGGCACATGGATGAACCATGTGTGGTACTTTTTCCTTGAACACACAAAATATGGTTTTGGACCCATCATCCACAACTATCATGTCAGGAAATGATGGAGTAATAATGGTATTGGCTCGAGAAAGTGCACCCAATGCATCTTGATACCGAGGGATTTTGGGGCAGTGATGAGTGTAATGCCCATATTCTATGGATATGGCACATGCATGGTTTGTGTGTAGTGCCTTATTACGTGCTGGTGTGGTCTTCTTCCTGTAGGTGGAGGTGGGGCCACTAGAATTTTCAGGGCATGTAGAAGAGATTTCAACTCCTCTAACTTAGGGCAAAAGCTGGTAGGATGCTTGACTACTTCACACAAAGCACAAGGTGGTGGCACCTTAGATGAGGAAGAGTTTGAGGATTCCATATTTTTCTCTTTTTGTTTATACCTCTTACTGACACCTTCTAGTGTTGATTCAAGCGTAGATCATTTTGGCATGGTTTCCTGAGGAGTGGCTACACGAATTATGCTCATCAAGGTAATACCTAAGTTTGCTGACATGGCTTGTGGGGCCAAATACTAGACGTGAGAGCCATATTTGGCAACATGAGTGTTGCCATGAATCAGTATGAGACAAAACCAGGTGGGGGTATAAGAAGTGTTTTTTTTTGGGTGATAGAATAGGGTAGAAAGATAGAGTCATTAGTTGCAGCATGGGGGTTTTCTGAAATTGGTTCCTGATTTTGAGGGGTGTTTTATGAACTCATCATGCAAACTGGGGTTGTAGGGGAAACCTCTAGCAAAGGTGGGTCTCTAGGGTATGTATCGAGGAGTGTTGATGGCTTGAATAACCCTTGCCCAAACTTAGTAAAGGTTGTGATCAGGTCCGAGGAAGATCCTACAAAAGGTAACTCTCCATCATGGGCGATGGATGTATTTTTCTTGTAGTACGTGAGTTAGTCAATTGTAATGATTTTCCCATCATGAGGGAACATCATAATCTGAAATATTGAAGATGCAACTGCAGTCATTGCATACATGTAGCTACATCTAAGAAGGATATTGTAATCCAATTTGGAATCCATGAATTCTATGTATATGAGTACAATTTTATTGGAAAGCTCCACCAGAACGTCCTGGAATAGGCCTAGGGGAGTAGAGGGGCGCATATAACAACCATGGTGAAAATTCCATGTAATAAAAGTTAATAAAGGAAAAATAATAACCACGGTTGATGGGACACTTATTCCAAGATGAATGTTGGGCAAAATGCTAGTGATGGGGATCACTTGTGATTTTTTAGTGGCTAAGGAAATTGGCAAAGGAAATGGCTAAGGCTTTAGAAAGGAAAAATGGCATTTTGGCACATTTAGTTATGAAAATAATGGAAATTAGGAGGAAAGGGAGGTGAAATGTCACAAGTTACATGTGAAGAGGAAAATGAAGGAAAATAATGGAAAGTGAGGAAAATAGAGGCCTCATTTATAAAAAGGCTTATAAGGAAGAGTTGGTAACCTTTTGTCACTTCAGTTTTGGAGCTCTCTCATTACTCTCTCTCTCTCTCTCTCTATCTCTCATATTTTTGGATACTTAGAGTTTTTTTGGAGCACTCTTGGAGGGTGTGGCATACTTGGATTTTTGGAGCAAGAAGGAAAATAAAGAGTAGGAAAGCATAAGAGGACATTGGAATCAACAACTACAATGGGATTTTCTTTCAGGTACTGAGTTGCATGTATGTTTTCCTCACTATTTTTGGCATGCATGGCATATGCATGTGGATTATTGGTCATGATCTATCACTGGCATGGAGGATTTTCTAGATTGACAATGGATTGCCTAGCTTGCCATTTCCTGGATAACCATGGACGTTGTGGGTTTATTTCCTTTTTTTTTGGTTGGTTCTCATGTTTTCTTAGCTTTGGTTGAGTTATCTGTTCTTGGAAGCCCTGGTTGGAAAAATGATTTGGAAGCCTTGTAACAAATTGGGTTGAGTTACTAGTCTTGGAAGCCTTGGTTGGAAAAACACTCTAGAATCCCTCGGTGGGTTGAGTTACTAGTCCTGGAAGCCTTCGTTGGACAAACACTTTGAAAGCCCGACGAAAACTATGGGTTGAGTTACTAGTCTTGGAAAACTTGGTTGGAACAAATGCTTTGGAAGCCCTGGAAGGCTTCGATAGAGACCAATCAGATGATGGCTTTGTGATGTATGACCGTGAGGTGTGTAGGTTTTAAACCTATACAGAAATTACCTGCATACGAATTCTAAAACATAGAAAATAAACAATGCGAAAGCATAACACATAAAACACATATACATAGAGATTTTCCCCTGGATCCTAAGATCAGGATTACCAGCTTGATTTTTCATTACATTCCTTTCAATGTTACAATACATATTTATACATGCTGAAGCATCTAATACCATGGACTGAAAACCATCACGTCCAAAACCATGGACCGAAAACCATCGCGTCCAAAACCATTTGCAAAAAACATGCACAAAACCATAGGTAGGTCTGCCCAACCTAATATAAGGTCCAAAAAACAAAATTTTCCGGGGCACTACCCCAGACCCCATAGAGGGGGGTTACCTACACCCCTCAAACCCCCTGTAACTTGCTCTCTACGCAATCGACGCAACGAAGGGGGGGCTCTGCCCCCATTCTAACCCCCCGGTTAACTACGTGGGCTAGTCATGGAAAGAATATAACACAACCCAAAATTCTCCCACTTGTTGTTTTGTTTCCACAGGGGGCCACAAGAGAGCTTAGTCATTTATCCAGCCCTGCAACGCCCATTGTTTCTCTACACCAAGAGAAATTCTCAGAGCTCACAGATTTTGTCAATGCATCTGTAGTATTCTTCAAAGTATCCACATTTACCAACAACACCTTTTTGTCTTCTATCATATCCCTCACAAAGTGATACTCAACATTAATGTGCTTTGTCTTTGAATGATATGCAGGGTTCTTTGCCAAGAAAATTGCAATTTGGTTGTTACATTATGTCCTTATAGATCCCTATACTAACCCCATACTTGAACACAATCTCTGCAACGAAACTGCTTCCATGCTTGCATGAGTAGCTGCCATGTATTCTGCCTCTGTAGTTGATAGTGCCATTACAGATTGTTTCTTACTCATCTAACTAGCTACACCTCCAAATAGGTTAAACACATACCCACTTGTAGATCTTCTCTGATCTAGACCTCCATCCCAGTCTGCATCAACAAAGCCACCAATATCCAACACTCTTTCCAATCCTAGTCTTCCTTGGTAGCACAAACCATAATCACTAGTGCCACGGAAATACCTGAAAATCTGATTCACTACTGTCCAGTGCTCCTTCCCTGGTTTTGACATAAACCTACTCAATACTCCCATTGCATGTGCAATGTCTCGTCTAGTACAGACCATCGCATATATCAGGCTACCGAATGCACTTGCATATGGAACACGGGACATGTCCTCTTCCTCTTCTTGTGTCTTGGGACACTGTTCAACAGATAACTTTACATCTACAAGAATAGGAACCTTCATCGGTTTACTATCCTGCATATTAAACCTCTGCAATATTGTCTTGACATACTTCCTCTAGTTTAACCAGAGCTTCGTCTTTTTCCAATCTCTTTTAATTTCCATTCCCAAAATATAGTTTGCAACACCAAGATCTTTCATGTCGAATCTGGAGGACAAATGGGTCTTCAAATCCTAGATAATTTCTGTCATTTCCAACCAACAACATATCATCCACATACAAGATCAAATAAATAGCATGTCACTAATTAATTTGAAATACACATAGTGATCTGCTTTGCTTCTAGTGAAGCCAAGTCCCCATATAAATGTATCAAATTTCTGATACCACATCCTTAGTGACTGTTTTAACCCATACAAAGACTTCTTTAACCTGCATACCAGTTCTTTCTTACCTTCACCGCAAAGCCTTCAGGTTTCTTCATGTAGATCTCCTCTTCTAGATCCCCATGAAGAAATGTTGTCTTCACATCCATCTGTTCTACCTAAAAATCAAAAGCAGCAGCAATAGATAAAATTAATCTAATAGAAGTCACCTTGGCAACAGGAGAAAAAATATCACTAAAATCAATTCCCGGCACCTGGGAATAACCTTTTGCTACCAACTGAGCCTTGTATTTCTCCACCTTTCCTTCCGCATTTGTCTTCTTCTTGAACACCCATTTGCTACCAATGGGTTTCCTTCTAGCCGGCAACTCCACCAGATCCCAAGCCTCATTTTTGTGAAAAGATGCCATTTCATCAACCATGGCCTCTTTCTAGAGTTTTCCATCTTCTGAATCTACTACTTCCTTCATAGTTCTGGGATCATCATCAGTAATAGATAAAGCAAAATTTGAAGAGAAAGTAGATGGACTATATCTTTTCGGCTACCTTCTTTCTCGAACTAATCTTCTCACACCTAGAGTTTGTGGCTCTTTATCTTTTGATTCCTCCTCTGCTATAGTCTAATTCTTCCTCCTTAAGCTCAAACTCTATCTTCTCAGGTTCCTTTGGTTGGATTTCATGTTTAATAACATCTTTCACCTCTTTGAACACCACATCTCGGTTGTACAAAACCTTCCTTTTTACTAGGTTCCAAAGCTTATAACCCTTTAAACCATCCTTATACAAAATAAAGATGCACTTTTTAGATTTACTATCCAACTTGGTTCTTTTCTCCTTTAGAAAATGTACATATGCATCACATCCAAATACCCTCAAATGTGAAAGAGAGGGTTTCTTACCAGTCCATACCTCTTGTGGAGTCTTATCCTCCAACGCTGATGAAGGTGATTCGTTGACCATGTAACATGTTGTCTCCATCGCATCTGCCTAGAATTCCTATCCTAACCCAACACCACTGAGCATGCTTCTTGCCATTTCCATCAACGTCTTGTTCATTCTTTCTGAAACTCCATTTTTCTCAGGTGTGTATGGAGTAGTCTTCTACTGTGCTATACCACACTTCCTATAAAATTCTTCAAATTCCTTACTGCAAAACTCTCCACCATTATCTGTCCTCAACACTTTTATCTTCTTCTCTATCTGGTTTTCCACCAGAGCCTTAAATTCTTTAAACCTATCAAAGACTTCAGATTTCTTCTTAAGGAAAGATATCCATGTATTCCTTGAGAAGTCATCTATAAATGATACATAGTACATAGACTTACCCAATGATGGAACCTTCACAGGTCCAAACACATCACTGTGCACAAGTTCTAATTTCTGTTTCACCCTCTTACCACAAGAGGGGAAAATCACCTGATTCTGCTTCCCATATACACAATTTTCACATAAATCAAAATCCAAAGAGCTATTACTCATACCTTCTACCATACCTTTACCATGAAGTATTCGAAGGCCCTTCTCTCCAATATGTCTAAGCCTTTGATGCCACAACATGGTCTTCTCTCCAAAGACCACTAGATTTGCTGCTCCACTTTCAGGAACCACATAACTGTTGCACCCATCAACAACAGTGCTACCTTGTAGCTTGTACAAAGTTCCAATTCAAACTCCCTATATCAATACCAATGCCCCCTAAACCATCTTCCAGGTATCCTTCTTGAACACTATTTTTACACCTACAACATTCATCTTGCTTACAGAAATTCGATTTTTGGCTAATGCAGGAATATGCAGAACACCCGAAAGTGTTCTAACCCTTCCACCTTGCAACTTCAAATTTACTTTTCCGCGACCAATGATTCTAGCCTTTCTGTCATCCCCCAAGAAGACATCACCACCATCATATTTCTCATACTCGCAGAACCACTCTCTATGGGGAGTGAAGTGAAAGGATGCACCTAAGTTCAATCAACCATGCCTCATGACTACACTGTGTATTAAAGAGCCAAGTACACCATCCCGACCTTCATTGAGTGGTTTTTGGCCTTCTACAGAATAGGAGCTCATCAGAATCCCTTTTCTCTTTATTAGGAAGCTTTTAGATCTTACAGCTCCCTTGTGTGCCCTTCCTTTCTGCATTTCCAGCACACCACCTTTACAGGTTTTCCTGGAGATTTAGATCTCCCTCTAGATTTAGACCTCCCACTCGATGACTTATTTTTGTTTTTGTTCTAGGACCATCCTCGTACAGACAAGATGTCACCATTCTGGCTCAACGTATTTTTCCATCTCATTTCCTCCATCAGCAATGATGAGACTATTTCATCAAACTGTAGGGCAGTTACATTGCTACCTTTTGCAATAACCAGACTATCCCATGGATCTGGTAGAGAACACAACAAACTGATGCACTTATCTTCATCTGAAATTTTAATATCAATAGATAATAACTGACTTACCACAGTATTAAATGCATTCAGATGTTCTGTCACTGAGTCTCCATCTTTCATCCTCAGGTTATATAGCTTTTTTCGTAGGAACAATTTATTCACCAGAGATTTAGATTGGTACAAAGTCCCTAACTTGTCCCACAAAGAATTTTCCATAGCTTCCCCTAATCCATTCAACAATACAGAATCTGAGACACACAATCGTATTGTGCTCTTATCCTTCCGATCCACTTCTTCAATTCTCCATCGGACACTCCCTTTGGTTTAGTACCTGGTTCTACCACGATCCACTAATATTTATCCACCAACAAATCCTCCATCCTAATTTTCCACAACTCAAACTCTAACCATTAAATTTCTCGATCTCTATCTTTCCACTGCTCGCCATCTTCTTTCACCACTGAAATCGATCTTGCAGATCTCCCACTAAACAGGGTCTACCACAGGCCTGAGTGAACCCCTCAACGACAAAGGCGTCCCCTTGAAGCCAACAACAAATCTGATACCAAATGTAGCTTTTAAATCTGTACAGAAATTACCTACATACGAATTCCAAAACATAGAAAATAAAAAATACGAGAGCATAACACATAAAACACATATACACAGAGATTTTCCCCTGGATCCCAAGACCAGGACTACCAGCTTGATTTTTCATTATATTCCTTTTGATGTTACAATACATATTTATACATGCTAAATCATCCAATACCATGGACCGAAAACCATTGCGTCCAAAACCATGGACTAAAAACCATCACGTCCAAAACCATGTGTGAAAAACATGCACAAAACCATAGGTAGGTACACCCAACCTAATATAGGGTCCAAAAACCAAAATTTCTCGGGGCACTGCCCCAGACCCCATAGAGGGGCATTAGCTACACCCCTCCAACCCCCCAGTTAACTATGTGGGCTAGTCGTGGAAAGAATATAACACAAACCAACAAGGTGGAATCACTGTTTGATGAATTGAGGTGGATGGCCTCTGGGAGCCCTGGATGGTTTTGGATTTATGTTTTCTACGAGATACCACATTCATGCTCGGAATATGGCATGGGGGTGAATGGCTGAAGAGAGATTTGGCTCAACCATTCTATGGTCGGGTGGAACATGGAAATCCCATCTTGGGTTTGGATGTTGCATAATCAATATTGAGAATTATCCTATAGATTCAATAATTAATGTAATCTGCTAAAACAAGAGACAAGAATCTACTTCTACTCTTTACAGAGGAAGCCCATAAAGATCGATGAAAACAATAATCGATAAGAGGAGGAACATCAATGACAAATAACACAATAAGTATCTGGGGAAATCAAAAGCTCAAAACTCCACTATCTGTATTGCATTAATCATAGATCCAAGATGATAATACAATGCTTGTTCTCTCAAGAACAATCCTAACACTCAGTAAAATCAATTACCAACTCACAAGCAAACTCTTGGCCAATGCCTAGCCAATTCCCCAGCTCTCTAAGTCCCTATTTCCTTACACAATTCCTATGGCCGATTAGCCCATCTTAAAGGGATACTAGTGCATCCAAAACTGTGAAATCCCTTCAAGGATCAGTTCTTGATTGCATGCACTATTGGTACAACTCAAAAATTTATGCAACAAATAGTACACTATCCCTGCACTTTAGTCTCAACTGGGTATTTCTCAGAATTGAAATGCATGATTTTCTGACAAGGGAATCTTTAGTTAACTCGAGTAGCACTAGTTAATGCATTAGTGCACCAAATGACTATTAACTCACTATTAATTCCTCAAATAGTTTGGAAATAATTTAGCTAGACTTAACTCAGTAAACTGAGTTAACTAATTACAACTCATACTTAAGTCATGCTAAAACCCTATAATATAGGGAGAATATATACATGAGTTTAGAAAAACTTCCAACTCGAAATTCCTAAGTTAACTGTGTCAACTCACTCTAGATAACTATTACAAGTTACTATGAGAATAAAATTGGATTTTAATTCTTAGTTTAATTCAAGGAAAAAATAAAATGGAATTTATGAATTTTATTTTTATCATTTATTGTTGCTATTTTCAACACTCCCTCTCAGCAAGAAAGGAATTCAACTCGATCCCAATCCTGAACCTTTGGAATGTTTTGCATGCAACACTTTTCTCTAGTGTTGTTGCTCCAACAACTTCATAAACAAAAAGCTTCCAACCTAAATCAAAATGATGCCTCTATCATCAAAGTCTCTAACTGATATTGCCTCTATCGACTGAGAACTATGCATTTCTATTGACTCTACCTTTCTGCACTGTTTTCAACCCTTATCTATGTTTCTTTAGTATCATATTGCTCTAGCCTCTATCACTTTGATCTATGAGTGCATCAATCCCACTGATTCCTCCTGCTACTATGTACTTTGGGCTCCCATAGCAAGGTATGATCCATGAGATAAAACCACTCAATGGACCCTACCCAATTCCAACCCTATTGGGACTATCACTTCACATCACCCCACCTCACACTTGGAGGTATGGATGCATGTGATCCCTCTGCTCACCTAGCTCGAAATTCCCCCCTAATGGAGGTCTCTGCATGACTGGATGCCTCCACTCAGTCTCCACTTAGCTTCTTCAATTGTGGCTGCTCCACATTTGTTTGAGACTTCTTCTGAGACTACTTTTTTTCTACTTGAATGGATCTATCCACTCAGTCTCCTCTCATCTTCTCTAGATGTGGCTTCTCCACAACTTCTTGAAGTTGCTTCAGAGGCTTCTTCTGGGGCTGCATGTTGAGAGGTAATTTACTCTCCCTCTCAACCACCAAGTCTCTAACCTTTTCCTTTCTCCTCAAGGATTTGCATTTATCTTGAACTCAAGAGCATATAGGTTATTGACCTGTGCACCGATCTGTTCCACCTGCCCTATGGTGATGTATCTAAGGAAAACCTTTCCCTTACTAAAAAACACATCATAGCCAAGGTCTTCTAATACCATGACTGAAACAAGATTCTTATTTAGTCCTAGAACTTACATCACATCTGTGATCTTGAGAGGGGAGCCAAAATCCCTCTGAAAGGTAACCGTACCAATCCTAGTTGCTCTATACCTCTCGTCATCTCTAAACTCTATGCTCTGCTTGAGGCCTTTCTCCTTAAAATCACTAAAGAGATCTCTCTTCCCCGTCATATGGAATGAGGCATCACTGTCAAGATACCACATGCCTCCCATGGAAGTGTCGGCCATGCATGCAATGAGAGCGAAATCAAATCAATTTCGAATTGTGAATCTAGAACTTCACCTATTGCTGCTACTGTCATCTCTTTCTTGCTTGCTTTCTTCTGTGGGAAGTTCTTGGCATAGTGCCCATGCTTATGACAGTAAAAAAAATTTACTTTCGTTAACTCCATCTTCTTTTCACCCTCCTTGCCTTGGGACATATTACCCTTGGCCTTCTTTTCCTTGCTAAGGAAAAATCCTCGTCCACTTCCTTGGAAGAGGTCCCATATTTGGTGTTCCTCATGATCTCCTCCTGCGTCAAATCCAACCACAACTGTTCCCAATCTAGCAGCTTCTCCCAACCATTGACAGATTCCTGATAACTATGCCAACTCTTTAGGAGTCCTAGAAGAGCAAGACTCACCATATCATCCTCGAAAACCATGATTCCGACACTTCCAAGTTCATCACGACATTGAGTGAAGTTGGTCAAGTAATTTGGAATTGAGTTACTCGCCTCCATCTTGATTTTTCGAAGTTTATCTTTCAGTGCCAACTTCCTTTGGTCATTTCTATTTTGGAAAAGGTCCTTCAATGCTTTCCACATAGCATGCAGAGTGTCCTTCCCATAGAGAATCTAGATAATGTGGTCTTGAACTCCATCAAGGATTATCCGCCTCGCCCTTGCCACACACTTCTTCCATTTGGCTAGATTCCAAGCATCTGATGCTGGTGGCTTAAGAATGTCCTGATCAATGAATTCCTTTAAACCATTGTCTTCCAAAACAACCTCCATCCTATCCTTCTAGGTTATATCATTCGAGCTTCCATCCAAGGCATACTCGAGCTGCAAATCGTAGAACGCCATCTGTAGATCCCGAAGTATGAAATGAAAATTCCAATTTCACCTGTAACCCAAAACTCAAAACTTCTAAATATCCTCTAGTATACTGTTCTCAGCTTCAATACCATGTAGAATTATGTTATAGATTTAGTAGCTCATGTAATATACTAAAACAAGAGACAAGAATCTACTTCTAATCTTTACAACGGAAGCCTGTAAAGATCAATGAGAACAATAATCGATAAGAGGAAGAACATAAATGATACTTAACAAAATAAGTATCCAAGGAAAGCCACAACTCAAAAACCCACTATATGTATTGCATTAATAAGAAATCCAAGATGATAATACAATGCTTGTTCTCTCAAGAACAATCCCAACACTCAGTAAAATCAATCTCCAACTCACAAGCAAACTTTTGGCCAAAACTTGGCAAATTCTATAGCTCTCCAAGTCCTTATTTCCTTGTGTAATTCCTATGGATGATTAGCCCATCTTAAAGGGAAACCAATGCATCTAAAACTACACAATCCCTTCAAGGATCAGTTCTTGATTTCATGCACTATCTGTACAACTCAGAAAATTATACAACGAATAATACATTGTCCCTACACTCTAGTCTCAATTGGGTATTTGTCAGAATTGACATGCATGAGTTTCTGATGAGGGAATATTCAGTTAACTGGAGTAGCACTAGTTAATGCATTAGTGCACCAACTAATTGTTAACTCACTATTAGTTCCTCAAACATCTTGGAACTAATTTAACTGGACTTAACTCAGTAAACTGAGTTAACTAATTACAACTCATACTTAACTCATTCTAGACCCCTATAATATAGGGGGAACATATACATGACTTCAGAAATACTTCCAACTCAAAATTCCTAAGTTAACTAAGTCAACTCAATCTAGTTAATTATTACAAGTTGCTATGAGAATAAACTTCGATTTTAATTCTCAGTTTAATTCAAAGACAAATTAAACTAGAATTCCTGGATTCTATTTTTATCATTTCTTGTTGCTATTTACAACACAATATGAGGTTATTTCTCCTTGTATTTATATGCATATTATACTGGATTATATTTGGTTTATATGGCTATGATTTCATTGGTATTTCTGCTGCTACTATGCTAGTTATATATGTGCTTTATGATAGTAACTATGTATGGATCTCATCATGTTTTTACTTGTAAACAAAGATCAATGTATCTATGACCTAATGGATGAAATGGTAGTTGATGTGTTGAGGCATCGACATTTCTTAGCGATTCTTAGCTACGTATGAGACCCCTATGCTACAATATATTATTTATACCTGTATATTACATATTTGTCATATGTTTGATGAAATGCTTATCATGGCTAGTAGGGGTCTAGTCAAGGTCTCATTCAATTGATTGATTTCATACTGTCATTTCCTTGTCATATTACTGTTCCGAATATGTGATTCAATTATGGGCAGTGGCCTGGGCTTTATGCCTGAAAATGTGGCCCAAATCGCAGGGATGTTGGCACAACACTGACAAAAAGAGTCCCTGAACGCTAGCTTGCAGGCCTGTGAGAGCATCTAGAGGTCCTCGGATGCTAGCATAGTCATAGCATGAGAGCTTCTAGAGGTCAAGTGGTCCAAAATGTCAGTGGGACCTAGGGGATGGTTGGAAGAAAGGTTGGATTGGTTCTTGAGGGTCCTAATGCTGATGCTGGATGCCTGCATGGGGTGTTTCCATTGGTTCCACTTCCTTAACATGACTTATGAGGTCAAATCATATCATATTGGCCTCTCGTCATATGTTTACCTCGACTGGCCAGGTTCTTGGGTAGATGTGGGAGGAGGGTGTTACAATGCACACCGTATGCTTTGAGGGTGATGGGTGATGATTTGAGCTCAGGGGATCCCATTTTGTTCCAATTTTTTTGGACATGATACATGTGGATGCTCCCTCATTAACTATGAAACAATGGATGTTAATATTCCAAATGGTGACTGGAATTTGGAAGGCGACTATTGATGGAAGTCTCAGGGAATTGTTATGTAGTGTGAAAGCCATGCAACGAGAATCGAAAAGGTCGATTGTGCCTAGCATAGAATGTAGGTATTTTCGTTAGGTTGGGCATGTTTTTAAAACTTCAAATGATGGAATAACTGATGAAGATTGAGCTAAGTCATCTATAGGGAAAATTTTAAGAAACCCCCAAATTTATATGTATAATAAATGGGCAAATCCCCATGGTATATAGAAAAATGTATAGGTTTTAACCTCGTATAGAAATTACCTGTATACGAATTCTAAATCACAGGAAAAATAAAAATGCGAGAGCATAACACATAAAACACATATACACAAAGATTTCCCACTAGATCTCAAAACCGAGACTACCAACTTGATTTTTCATTTTTTTATTCCTTTCAATGTTACAATACATATTTATACATGCCGAAGCATCCAATACCATGGACCAAAAAACCATCGCGTCCAAAACCATGGACCGAAAACCATAGGTAGGGTCGCCCAACCTAATATAGGGTCCAAAAAAAATTTTCTCGGGGCGCTACCCCGAACCCCGTAGAGGGGGGCTA
>APFE031355588.1:172222-189965 GCA_000404065.3 Pinus taeda | reverse complement strand
GAGTCGAGCTCACTATGCTAGGAGCAGTTTGAACAACTTCTAGACTAAGCACTACAAAATAGGCAGTCAAAACAACTTGCCTCTATAAACTAGGAAACCAATTCATTCATTTAATTTTCACCTATTTCATGAATGAATCTTCTAGAAGAGATAAAAAAGAGTAAAAGTATCCAAAAAGTGTCACAATTACATCCATTAAGATCACCATTAACCTCAGAAAGTCGAAAAAGGTCAAAAATGGAATTTTTGGGCTGAACTGGTCAAATTTGGCAACATTTCCTCAAAAGGTCGCGCACCTTTTCTCAAAAGGTCTCACACTTTTGCAGCTCTATTTGGAGGCCTTCCCGTTATCAGAAGTGGGTGCAGGATAGCTCGTTGGAAAGGTCTACGAGTCTACTTTCCAACCCAACTAGAATTTTTTAATTTGGAGGTCATTTTCCCTATCAAAACTTAATTCTCCCAAAACTGGTTTGTGCAACTCAAAAAAGGGGCAGAAAGTCAAATTTTGCATGCATTTTGACCTTTTGGAGGCCCAGAACTCGATGAAATTTCTTACTAATGGATGAGCAAGTGTAACGTTTCATGCCAAATCCAAAAATGATTAGTTTTTTCCTAATGGAGCTACGATGACAAAAGGTCTCGCTGGGGGCGAGACCCTTTGAGAAGCCAAAACCTGTAAATTTCCAAAAAATTCCAAAATTACCCAAAATTCTCAGAAATTTTTGGGATTTGTGCTATAGCTGATGTTAGTGAGTTCCATGATTTTTGAGGGATGCCTCCACTAAGACACGGAGTGGATTGGTCCTTTTCTTCCACCTAAGAGCCTCAGACCACCTTCTTTGGAACATTTTCATTCTAACCTTGCATACCTGCATCCTTGCCCAATAGTGAGTTTTCATGTTTCTCAGCAGCTTGTTATTTTGATTGGCCTTAGCTAAGAGATTTTTCAAATGAGAATTATCCCAAATAAGCATAGATTCTCGATCTATGGGTCTCAAGTCACCGGGTCTCTTGCGAGCCAATTCCCGGTCTTCACGAATCTTTTGTAGCTCATATAATTTGTGCTCATCCTCCAGCTGTTTGTTTCGCTGATCTAAATAATTAATAATCCATTTCGCCATCAATAATTTCATTTGCAGCGACTGAATCTCGGTGCTTTGCCCTCGGATGATATCCTTGAGCTCTAGGCTAGGATAACCGGCGTCAAGATCAATAACCGGATCGCCTGACAATCTCTCCTCGATCATGGGCTGCTTGCCCCTCTCTAGTACCTGTGCTGGTGAAGAAAGCGAGGCCCCTTCCACCTGATGTGGAGATAACACTCACTGTGATGACGATGAAGGCGAGACCCCTTCCACCTGCTGTGGAGATAGTACTCGCTTGACTGTTGCAAATACGGCCCTTGAGCCTCTCTGATAAGTGACCAAAGGAGTGGAACTAATATGTCGGGTGATGGAAGCATCAGGCTGCTGAGATGGTCCTCCCACCTCATGAATGACCTCCTGATGTGGCTGATGTGGCACTGTGAAAAACTCACGGGTGATGAACTCCTCCCATGAAATACCCTGCTGAGTCAACTGATATGAGACTATAAGCTGAATCAAACCATAATGGTATAGGCTCCTGTCCTGCTGAGCTGGGGTCTTCTTCTGCAACTTGGACACCATCCTCCGAATGTTTTGAAATAGGTAAACAGGGATGTTCATCATCCTCACTCGGGTGAAATGCATCAAAAGGTGAATATGATAGGAATACACATGCGTAAATCTGCCCTCACAAGTAAAATAACGCATAATAAGCCTCATGATGGGAGCATACTCACTCCGGAGAAATCTGAATGGAAAAACACCTGTCAAAAATTCTACAGATGCTGGCTGGACATATGGCTCAAAATGAACAAAATCTAGCAATCTGCCCTTAGGCCACACTTCACCCACATTTCGTATCCCTGTAGCCTGTGAGATCACCTCAGGAGTCAATGTGAATTTCACCCCTGCTAGAGTGACATGTCCATCACGGAGGTGCAAGACAAACAAGCGGGCCAACTCTCTATGATGCTGAATCCGAGAAATTCTCACACAGAAATCATAACAAGACATGTACTGAAAACAACTCATTGCCATGGGGCAGGCCTGTAATTCTGCCAGAGAGGTGGGCTCCTCTCGCTTATGATGTCCACCCTTATGAGGCCTCCTCTCCTTTGCAGATGATGAATGGTCATCACTTTGCTCATAAGGCTCAGCTTCTGACATGATTTTTGGAGCAAAGTGGACAAAATGAAAGACAAATGGAACTGCTGTCTCTGCCTGCAAAAATGCTGAACTTTATGCTGTTTCAACGGGAAAAACATGAAGGGAATGTTAGGGGAGGGAGTTTATTAATAAGGAATGGGAAAAATATGTAAATAATCAGGGAACTTCAAGGGAGATTTAGCGAATGATCATGCTTATAGGGAGACATATTTATAAATAGGAAATCATTTGCAAAAATTATTGCATATGAAAAACATGCATGGAAATGAACATGGGAACATATGTACGTGTTCAATAGGGAAATAGGGAAATCATGCACAACACATGCTGGCATATTTACCAACATTTTGGTTATTTACATATGCATATGGTAGAGGGGAATTAGGGTTTTCATTTTTGTAATTTAGAGATGGGAAGGGGAAGGGGAAATGTACATATGAGTATAGGTAAAAGGGAAGGGAAGGAAACCAATTAAAGGGAAAAAGAGCTTGAAACACCATAAACCCTAACACAGTTTGCTCATTAACATTGCAGCCATATAAGTCTATTCATTTGCAAGATTTGAGGTTAAAATCATAGCATGAGAGCTTACATCCATCACCAACCACAAAAATGATGTGTAAAGAGCCTACCTCGAACCAATTCGATGACTTGGAGGAAGATTGGGCAATCGTTTTGAAGTTTGCCGCAAGACAGCTCAAAAGGTCTCGCAGTCCGCTCAAAAGGTCTCGCACTTCCCAGAAGGTCGTGCCAGTTATATGTTTGCACTGTGGAGGGGCGCTCAAAAGGTCTCGCACTGCCCAGAAGGTCACGCCAGCCTCTCAAAAGGTCTCGCATTGCTCTGCTGCCCGAAATCGCTGCAATTCTGCTCCTTTCGCCTATCACTCTCTCAAACTCTCTCTTGCAAGCTTTCAATGCACAATGAGAGTGAAATGAGGGCACATATCTTTTATAAACTTAATTTGAAAAAAATTTCATCCATAAACCCACTTTATAAGGTTTCTTTTTGACACTTTTTAAAAACACTGATTTTGGTTTCCTTTATCCTGAATTTGACTTTTTGAGTGCTCTGACTTGATTCTTTTTGCAGGTAGATCATCTGAAGGACCTTGGCAAGGGGACCAGGGTTGCAGTTTGTCTTTTTGAAAATTTTGAAATTTCATCATTTATTTACAAAACTGAGAAAATAACCTTGGGCTTTAAAAACAGAGTTTTTAAATCCAAGGTAAAAATTGACTATACAAGATAAAAATATCGAAGAACCATGTTAACTAACCTCCCTTTGGCTCGCTGAGTACTCATGGATTTTCAGAGACCTGACCTTGCAGAGACAAATGACCAAAACCCTAGACCTAGGAATTTGACAATAAGACGCATTAAGACAAGCTTGAAAAACTGTAATAACTGATATGACCCGATCCAGCAAAGCCAAGAGGGGCACAAAGACCAGCACCTCCATCAAGTTTATGGCATGCCTAACGGGGTGCAAAATTTGACACTGATGAGACACCTACTAATGAAAATGCAAAGAGCTTTTTGATCACTGATGGAGGGCTTTCAAGACCGACACTAACACAAAGCTGAGTGCAACTAACAGTAGATTGACTAAAGCTGTGTGAAGACATTATCAGAGAGCATAAAGGCTATTGGAGACTATGTGTGGGTAGTGTGCAGAGTTGTAAACACTTCTTCATAAGAATATTGGCTGTAATTGATGTTGTAGCTTGGAGATTGCAGTGAAGCTATAATCAGAAAAAACCGAGTAGAGAAGAGTTCTGAGCGCAGAACATTATTATCAAATGAACCTTGAAAAAATTGGGTGAGAACCCTTGAGGTTGGTGCCTCAGAAGTAAGTAGGATTGGAGTCTTTGGGGCTAGTGTCTCAGAAGCAAGAAGGATAGGAGTCCTTGGGGTTGGTGCCTCAGAAGTAAGAAGGATTGGAATCCTTGGGGTTGATGCCTCAGAAGTAGGAAGGATAGGATTCCTTGGGGCTGGTGCCTCAGAAGTAAGAAGGATTGGAGTCCTTGGGGTTGATGCCTCAAAAGTAGGAAGGTTAGGAGTCCTCGGGACCGGTGTCTCAGGAAATGGAAGGATTGAAGTCCTTGGGAGTTAGTGCTCCTAAGTCCAAGATTGGTGTCTTGGCGAAATAGAGTTGGTGCTCTGGAGGTTGGAGCCTCACCAAAGTCTGAGTTGGAGCCTGGCAACTGATTGCAACCACTTATATATTGTATCTATTATAGTGCAAAGATTATATTAATAAAAGCATTGATTATTGTTGTTCATCTTGTGTTATAAATATAAAATGTTTAACTGGTAAAATAATAGTCGAAAACGAAATATTGATTCACCCCCCCGTTCAATATTTCCAACAATTAGTATCAGAGCAGGTACCTTCATTCAAAGCTTAACAGCTTGAAGGTTGACCTTTAGAACACAAATGGTGAGGTCAAGGAAGAAATTCTCCAATCCTCCTAAGGATATATCTCCCTCTACTACTAAAATAGAAGACAATCAATTTGAGGAGGCTCCAAGGCTCAATGGGAACTTTAAAATATGGGAAGCAAGAATGAGGAATTTCCTACAGATTCAAGGCATTGAAATATGGAAGTCAATGATTGTTGATAGCATGATGGATGAGGAATCCAAGGATTACAATGCAAAAGGAATGAAGGCAATTTTGAATGGGCTACCTGATTCTGTAAAGAATAATCTAGGAAAATGTTCATCATCAAAGGGTATATGGGACAAAGGTCATGACATTCACTCAAAAGGAGCATTGACCATCACCATCAGTGAAGAAGATGATGGAGATGTAGAAAGAAATCCAGAACCCATCATAGAAGCTGAACATGAGAATGATGATGTCAAGGCTAAAGCAGACTTAGAAGATGAAGAGAATGAAAAAGATTTTTTAGAAGAGCTCCTCGCTCAGCTTATCACTGCCATGGAAGAGATTAACAATTTGAAAAAGGAAATTGAGGAGCTTAAGAAGACAAAACTAGTTGGTAACCAAGATCAAACAAGGAAGAAATTTGACCTCATTAAGCTTCAAGTACAAGAAAGGGATGAAGAGCTTGCCAAGCTTAAGAAGGAATATCATCAAATCAAAAAAAGAATTGTGAAGAAGTCATATCCATGACAAATCAATTGAATAAAGCAAAGAAGCAGGAAGATACCTTGTCAAGTCAACTTAGATAAAGGCACAAGAGCTTGAACAAACTTGAAGAAGAGATTGGTCAGTACAAGGTAGAGGTCTCCTCTCTCAAGTCTCAACTACAAGAAGCAAGGAAACAAGCACAAGAAGTTGAAAAGACCATGGAATCATTGGAAGTCATAGAAGGATAGGTTGATGAAGCAGGAAAGGAAAGAAACACCATGATTTGTCAATTGAAAGCAAAGGATGAAGAAATCTTCAAAATGAAGTCATATATCATCTTCCTTAAAATAGAAGCAGACAAATTTATTCGTATCAAGGAAGAAACTGAGGAACAACTTGCTAAGAAGAATAGTGAGTGTGAAAGATTAGAAGAAGAGATTGTCTTCCTTAGGAAAAAGGTTGAAGGGATGAACGAAATCTGGAAGAGCTCTCAAGCCTTGGATGACATGCTACTATCACATATGTCTATCTGATAAATCAGGTCTCGGGTATGCAGGTTAACCCTCAAACAAGAATGAAAATTATTTAAACAAAAGAGATGTGAAGAAGCCAGAAAGAAATGGTGATGCTCCCAGTTCCAGCAAAGGCAAGGAGAAAAATCAAGGCTACATTAGAAGAAATACTGCCCCAAGAAGAAATCACACTCCAAGAAAAAATCCAGCTCCAAAAAGAAATATAGATGATGTGAAAGAGGCGAGAGAATATGGTTATCATCAAAGGATCTCAAGGCAGAAAGGCTTCAGAAGTACATCAAGGAAACCTCCATCTCCAAGGTACCAAAGTTCATTTTTCGGTTATTGTTATTCTTGTACAAACTTTGGTCACATGGAAAAAGACTATAAATCATATCATAAAGATAGATATTATGGTTCCCAACCATCTCATAGAGATAGATATTATAGTCCCCAACAATCTCCAAGAAACAATTTTGCAGGAAGAAATCATGAATTCTTATTGAAGAACAATGTAGAATGCTTCAAGTTTCATAACATTGATTATATGGCACGTGATTGTAACTTAACATGGGCTATTACAGAAGCTAGAACCATGCAAAAGAAGAAAGTTACACAAGTATGGAGAAGAAAGAAAATACAATCCGAAAGTCACTTGAGCTCTCCAGCGAACAACATATGCCATTGGCTTGAATTTTGACAATCTAAGCATTTGATGAGAAGACTCTACCAAAAGGAGATGATGTATACAGTTAGGGGGAGCCTGTAATTCTTGATCACTATTGCAGAAGCTATTAGTGAAAAGGATCCTGATGAAATCCTTGTTGAGATATATTAACAATCATTCTTTGATGAAGATCATTTCTAAGGAGTACTCCATTGTCGAATATGATCCTATAACCATTCTTTGGACTATTGTTAAAGATGCTTTCCACTTAATCACTAAGTAGTAATTGAAGCAAAAGAGAAAGACATCTAATGCTATAGAAAATAGGGCAAACAACCATGGTGCTGTTATCACAGAAGTTTATGTCTTCACTCAGGGATTTAATGTGAGAACATATAAATTCTGGACACTCATAGAGGCAGTCTTCAAACAAACAGATACACCTGGAATAGAGTTTGAAGTAAGAGAAGCTGGTAGCCTATATCAAAACTGAAGCACTGCATGAAGATGTAGATCAACAATTGTATTTAAAAGAGAGTCACAAATTGGATATTTGAATCTGCTAAGAGGAAATAACTAGATGAGATATGTACAAGAACACAAGGAAAGGATGGGAGTGAGTTAAGAAGAAGCACAAAGACACAAATGAACTCAGATATGAAGAAAGACAGCAAGAAAGACAATCTCAGTGGCATTTTTCTCTAGATTCGGACTATGAAGGTCTCTGAATTCTCCCTATGGAGATAGCAACATGGATTGAAGCATAAAAGCCTGGACTTGGACACTTAGTGTATGACCATTTGCAATATGAATGAAAGAAATAAAGTAGAGCATCTTTAAGCATTGCTGAAGCCATGATAGAGTAGTTATGAGACATGAAGAGGGAATAATGTGCTAATTGATGATAAAGCATCAATCCTTCTATCTTGAGTAAAAAGAAGAAGATCACTATGACAGGGGGAGTTACAAACCCGTGAAGATCTACCATTCATGAAGAACATAAGCAGTGTGATAGGGGGAGTCCCAAAGCACTCCATTGCCATTGATGTCAAAGGGGGAGAGAAGAAGAATATTTCCATCAATAACAAAGGGGGAGATTGTTGACCTAGGTTGTCATTGATGTCAATATGGCAATATTCTAGATACTAGATGATGATATGAAGCCAAGGGGAAGCAGAGCAGATCCATGAAGAGACAGGAGCAATGCCATTAGGATAGCCAAGCCATAAGCAAGAGGAGTTACCAAAGGAGGCATATTAAAGCATATTATAGGATATCAGAGCAAGAGAGGCGTTCATATATGCAAGGAGGTCTTTGAAAGACACTTCCAAGCGAGAGGAACCACATTGGAGCAAGAGGAGCTACAAGAGGAGCCATATTACAAGATATTAAAGCAAGAGAGACGTTCATATATGCAAGGAGGTCTTTGAAAGACACTTCCAAGCCAGAGGAACCACATTGGAGCAAAAGGAGCTACAAGAGGAGCCATATATATATATATATATATATATATATGCCAAAACTAAGTTCTCAGAGCTACAGAAGCAAACCGAGCGAGCAGAACAAAACATATATATATCTCATATATATATGCCAAAGAAAAGGAGCACACAGAGCAGATAGAGGAAACAGAGAAACAAAGCCATCAAAGAGCTTATATATGCTTGCTTTGATACTATTGGCGGAGAGAAAGCCCATATATGTAGGCTTAAGACTATCGACGGGCATCTATGGCACATTACACTATCGGGAGCGGCGATATGCCTCAAACTCATGTATTTAACTGTCAGCGGAAAAAATGATGCATATATGTGTTTAACACTATCAGAGGTGCAAACGGAAGCCAAGGCATGTACATAGGTAAATACATTATCGGAGGCAGAAAGCAGACCTAAATGTTTATGAACGGGAGCGTTCAGTTGTATTGGGTCTGGTACACAATCTTATATCGTATCGGCACTTCAGGAGCGACGTTACAGTGTGTCATGTGGACCATTGCGATCGCCGATAGCGATTATTGCATCGAGAATTCTGAGCGGACGTAATAGAATATTAAGCGGTCCTTTCTTTGTGATCGTTGATAGCGATACATATGTATGCGGACTGGCCACAACATTGCAATATAAGTTAATATATGATCGCATCCGTTGCATATCGCAAGTGGTAAGGCTTTGCCACATTGGAAGCGTTGACTGCGATAAGGCTGTGGACCCAACAGGCATATTGACTATGGTTTAATACCATATCGCATCCGGTCCATCAGAGCAGTGGAGGATTGGTCGTCGGACATCAGCGGAGTCAGGTGTCCGATATGTAAAGGACCCCTAGGAGTCACGAATCACTGATTGCAATTTAAGCGTAGACCCGATACAGGAATAGGTGCGATTGTAATATTTCCTGAAGTTCACCTTTTAGTTTGTTTGATTGTTTTTTCTCATATTCTCTGTGTAATGGAATGTATGGCTTGCACGGGGTGTTTTAAGCCGAAAGGCTTATGATGGTTGTTCCAACGATTCAAGAGGCTAAACTTCAGTTAAATGGGGTGAATCATGGCAATAATGATTGCGATTGGGACATGGTTGTCTGTTTAGCTATGCCGACTATGTGTATGCCTGCCATCTTTAAAATAGGAGAGCGTTGTTACAAGTTTTTTGAATATGTGTTCTCTATGCATGATTCGGTCCTGACCATTGAATCAACATGTCTTATGAGCACGAATAGACAGAGGAAACTATAAGCCAGGAAGCTGAAGAAGCAAGCGAGCACAGAGGAAATGACAGCAAGCGTTGAGGAAGCTAAAGGGCCAACGAAGAGAGGAAACCGACAGACAGAGGAATGAGGAATGAATAAAAGACAGAAAAGAAGAGAACAATAAACTGTTGAATGTTGTTGAAGGTTGTTAAAATGCTGTGGAAAATAAGCTGGAGGAGACAGAGGTAGCGAGAGGATCTAACAGAACAAAAAGAAGGCCGAAGGGCTAACAGGACAACAAACAGTCGAAGGGGAGAAGGTGCTAGCAGAGAACATAAGCTTGAAATGGAAGTTGTTCTTTATGTAGAGCTTTCTGTAGCTAGCAGTAGACTGACTAAAGCTATGTGAAGACATTATCAGAGAGCAAGAAGGCTATTGGAGACTATGTGTGGGTAGTGTGCAGAGTTGTAAAGACTTCATAAGAATACTGGCTATCATTGATGCTGTAGCTTGGAGACTGCAGTGAAGCTATAATCTGACAGAACTTAGTAGAGAAGAGTTCTGAGAACAAAACATTATTATCAAATAAACCTTGACAAGATTGGATGAGAACCCTTGAGGCTAGTGCCTTAGAAGTAAGTAGGATTGGAGTCCTTGGGGCTGGTGTCTTAGAGGCAAGAAGGATAGGAGTCCTTGGGGCTGGTGCCTTAGAAGTAAGAAAGATTGGAGTCCTTGGGGTTGATGCCTCAGAAGTAGGAAGGATAGGAGTCCTTGGGGTTGGTGCCTCAGAGGTAAGAAGGATTGGAGTCCTTGGGGTTGATGCCTTAGAAGTAGGAAGGTTAGGAGTCTTTGGGATTGGTGTCTTATGAAATGGAAGGTTTGAAGTCCTTGGGATTTGGTGCTCCTAAGTCCAAGATTGGTGTCTTGGTGAAATAGAGTTGGTGCTCTGGAGGTTGGAGCCTCACCAAAGTCCGAATTGGAGCTTGGCAACTGATTGCAACCACTTATATATTGTATCTATTTTACTGCAAAGATTGTATTAATAAAAGCATTGATTATTGTTGTTCATCTTGTGTTCTGAATATAAATTGTTTCACTGGTAAAACAATAGTCAAAAAAGAAATATTGATTCACCTCCCCTCTCAGTATTTCCAACAATTGGTATCAGAGTAGGTACCTTCATTCAAAGCTTAACAACTTGAAGGTTGACCTTTAGAACACAAATGGCGAGGTCAAGGAAGAAAGTCTCCAATCCTCCTAAGGATATGTCTCCCTCTACTACTAAAATAGAAGACAATCGACTTGAGGAGGCTCCAAGGCTCAATGGGAACTTTAAAATATGGGAAGCAAGAATGAGAAATTTCCTATAGACTCAAGGCATTGAAATCTGGAAGTCAATAATTGTTGATAGCAGGATGGATGAGGAATCCAAGGAGTACAATGCAAAAGCAATGAAGGCAATCTTGAATGGGCTACCTGATTCCGTAAAGAACAATCTAGGAAAATGTTCATCAACATAGGGTATATGGGTCAAACTTCATGACCTTGATTCAAAAGGAGCATTGACCATCACCATCAGTCAAGAAGATGATGGAAATCTAGAAATAAGTCTAGAACCCATCATAGAAGCTGAACATGAGAATGATGACGTCAAGGCTAAAGCAGACTTAGAAGATGAAGAGATTGAAAAAGATTTTGTAGAAGAACTCCTCGCTCAACTTATCACTGCCATGGAAGAGATTAACAATTTGAAAAAGGAAAATGAGGAACTTAAGAAGGCAACACTAGTTGGTAACCAAGATCAAATAAGGAAGAAAGTCAACCTCATCAAGCTTCAAGTAGAGGAAAGGGATGAAGAGCTTTCCAAGCTTAAGAAGGAATATCATCAAAGCAAAAGAAAGCATCATGAAGAAGTCATATCCATGAAAAATCAATTGAATAAAACGAAGAAGCAGGAAGATACCTTGTCAAGTCAACTTGAACAAAGGCACAAGAGCTTGAATAAACTTGAAGAAGAGATTGGCCAGTACAAGGTAGAGGTCTCCTATCTCAAGTCTCAAATACAAGAAGCAAGGAAACACGCATAAGGAGCTGAAAAGACCATGGAATCATTGGAAGTCATAGATGGTCAGGTTGATGAAGCAGGAAAGGAAAGAAACACCATGATCTGTCACCTGAAAGAAAAGGATGAAGAAATCTTCAAAATGAAATCAAATATCATCTTCCTTAAAATAGAAGCAGACGAAGTTATCCGTATCAAGGAAGAAACTGAGGAACAACTTGCCAAGAAGAATAGTGAGTATGAAAGTTTTGAAGAAGAGACTGTCTTCCTCAGGACAAAGGTTGAAGGGATGAACAAAATCTTGAAGAGTTCTCAAGCCTTGTATGACATGCTCAGCTATCACAGATGTCCATTTGATAAATCAATTCTCGGGTATGCAGGTGAACCCTCAAACAAGGATGAAAATTCTTTAAACAAAAGAGATGGGAAGAATCTAGAAAGAAATGGTGATACTACTAGTTCCAACAAAGGCAAGGAGAAAAATCAAGGCTACATTAGAAGAAATACTGTTCCAAGGAGAAACCCTGCTCTAAGAAAAAATCCAGCTCCAAGAAGAAATATAGATGATGTCAAAGAGGTGAGAGGCAATGGTTATCATCAAAGGATCTCAAGGCAGAAAGGCTTCAGAAGTACATCAAGGAAATCTCCATCTCCCAGGTACCAAAGTTCATTTTTTGGTTATTGTTATTCTTGTACAAACTTTGGTCACATGGCAAAAGACTATAAAGCATATCATAAAGATAGATGTTATGGTCCCTAACCATCTCATAGAGATAGATATTATAGTCCTCAATAATCTCCAAGAAACAATTTTGCAGGAAGAAATCATTAATTCTTATTCAAGAACAATGTGGAATGCTTCAAGTGTCATAACATTGGTCATATGGAACATAATTGTAACTTAACATGGGCTCTTACACAAGCTAGAACCATGCAAAAGAATAAAGTTACACAAGTATGGAGAAGAAAGCAAATACAATACGAAATTCCCTTGAGCTCTCCAGCCAATAGCATATGCCATTGGCTTGAATTTTGACAATCTAAGCATTTGATGAGAAAACTCTACCAAAAGGAGATGATGTATACAGTTAGGGGGAGCCTGTAATTCTTGATCACTATTGCAGAAGCTATTAGTGGAAAGGGTCTTGATGAAATCCTTGTTGAGATATATTAACAATCATTCTTTGATGAAGATCATTTCTTAGGAGTACTCCATTGTAGAATATAATCCTATAACCATTCTTTGGAATGTTGTTAAAGATGCTTTCCACTTAATCACTAAGTAGTAATTGAAGCAACAGACAAAGTCATCTAATGCTAGAGAAAATACGACAAACAACCTTGGCGCTGTTATCACAAAAGTTTATGTCTTAACTCAGGGATTTAATGTGAGAACAAATAAATTCTGGACACTGAAAGAGGCAGTCTTCAAACAAACAGATACACTTGGAATGAGTTTGAAGTAAGAGCAGGTGGAAGCCTATATCAAAACTAAAGCACTGCATGAAGATGCAGATCAACAATTGTATTTAAAAGACAATCACAGGTTGGATATCTAAATCTGCTAAGAGGAAATAACTAGCTGATATATGTACAAGAACACAAGGAAAGGATGGGAGTGAGTTAAGAAGAAGCACAAAGACACAAATGAACTCAGATTTGAAGAAAGACTACAAGAAAGACAATCTCAGTGGCATTTTTCTCTAGATTCGGACTATGAAGGTCTCTCAATTATCCCCATGGAGATAGCAACATGGATTGAAGCATAAAATCCTGGACTTGGACACTTGGTGTACGACAATTTGCAATCTGAATGAAAGCCTTAAAGTAGAGCACCTTTAAGCATTTTTGAAGCCATGATATAGTAGTTCTGGGACATGAAGAGGGAATAATGTGCTAATTGATGATAAAGCATCAATCCTCCTATCTTGAGTAAAATGAAGAAGAGCACTATGACAGGGGGAGTTACAGATTCGTGAAGATCTACCATTCATGAAGAACATAAGTAGTATGATAGGGGGAGTCCTAAAGCACTCCTTTGCCATTGATGTCAAAGGGGGAGAGAAGAAGAATATTGCCATCAATAACAAAGGGGGAGATTGTTGACCTAGGTTGTCATTGATGTCAATATGGCAATATTCTAGATACTAGATGACGATATGAAGCCAAGGGGAAGCAGAGCAAATCCATGAAGAGATAGGAGCAAGGCCATCATGATAGCCAAGCCATAAGCAAGAGGAGTTACCAAAAGAGGCATATCAAAGCATATTACATGATATTAGAGCAAGAGAGGCGTTCATATATGCAAGGAGGTCTTTGAAAGACACTTCCAAGCCAGAGGAGCCACATTGGAGCAAGAGGAGCTATAGGAGGAGCCATATTATAGGATATCAGAGCAAGAGAGGCATTCATATAAGCAAGGAGGTCTTTGAATGACACTTCCAAGCTAGAGGAGCCACATTGGAGCAAGAGGAGCTACAAGAGGAGCCATATATATATATATATGCCAAAACTGAGTTCTCAGAGCTACAAAAGAAAACCGGAGCGAGCAGAACAGAGCTTTATGCTCGCTCGGTTTGCTTTTGTAGCTCTGAGAACTCAGTTTTGGCATATATATATATATATATATGCCAAAGAAGAGGAGCACACAGAGTAGACGGAGGAAACCGAGAAACGGAGCCATCAGAGAGCTTATATATGCTTGCTTTGATACTATCGACGGAGAGAAAGCCCATATATATAGGGTTAACACTATCGGCGGGCATCTATGGTACATTACACTATCGGGAGCAGCGATATGCCTCAAACTCATGTATTTACCCATCGGCAGCAAAACCATGCATATATGTGTTTAACACTATTGGAGGCGCAAACAGAGGCCAAGGCATGTACTTAGGAAAATACACTATCAGAGGCAGAAAGCAGAGCTGAATTTTTATGAACAGAAGCGTTGAGTTGTATCAAGTTCGGTACATAATATTATATCGCATTGGCACTTCGAGAGCGACGTTACAGTGTGTCAAGTGGACCATTGCGATCGCCAATAGCGATTATCGCATCGAAAATTTGGAGCGGAGGTAATGCAATGTTAAGCGACCCTTTCTTTGTGATCATCGATAGCGATACATATGTATGCGGACCCATCGCAACATTGCAATATAAGTTAATCTATGATCGCATCCGTTGCATATCGCAAGTGGTAATGCCTTGCCACATTGGAAGCGCTGACTGCGATAACGCTGTGGACTCGACAGACATATTAACTATGGTTTAATACCATATCACATCCGGTCCATTGGAGCAGTGGAGGATCGACTGTCGACCATCAGCGGAGTCATGGGTTTAATATATAAAGGACCCTTAGGAGTCATGATCGCCAATTACGATTTAAGCGCGGACCTGATATAGGAATAGGTGCAATTTTAATATTTCATGAAGTCTGCCTTTTAGTCTGTTTGACTGTTTTTTCTCATATTCTCTGTCTAATGGAATGTCTGGCTTGCGTGGGGTGTTTTAAGTTGAAAGGCTTACGATGGTTGTTTCGACGGTTTAGGAGGGTGAATGTCAATTAAATGGGGTGAATCATGGTGATAGTGATTGTGATAGACAAAGGAAACTGTAAGCCGAGAAGCTAAAGAAGCAAGCAAGCACAGAGGAAATGACAATGAGTGTTGAGGAAGCTAAAGGTCTAGCGAAGAGAGGAAACCGACAAATAGAGGAATGAGGAATGAATAAAAGACAGAAAAAAGAGAGCAATAAATTGTTGAATGTTTTTGAAGGTTGTTAAAATGCTGTGGAAAATATGCTGGAGGAGACAGAGGCAGCGTGAGGATCTAGCAGAACAGAAACAGGGCTGAAGGGCCAACAAGACAACAGACAGTTGAAGGGGAGAACATGCCAGCAAAGAACATAAGCTTGAACAAGAAGTTGTTCTTTATACAGAGCTTAGTGCAGCTAATAGTAGACTGACTAAATCTGTGCGAAGACATTATCATAGAGCATGAAGGCTATCGAAGACTATGTGTGGGCAGTGTGCAAAGTTGTAAAGACTTCTTCATAAGAATACTGGCTGTCATTGATGCTGTAGCTTGGAGACTGCGGTGAAGCTATAATCAGACAAAACTCAGTGGAGAAATGAGTTCTGAGAGCAGAAAATTATTATCAAATGAACCTTGACAAGATTGGGTGAGAACCCTTGAGGCTGGTGCCTCTGAAGTAATTAGGATTGGAGTCCTTGGGGCTGGTGTCTCAGAAGCAAGAAGGATAAGAGTCCTTGGGGATGGTGCCTCAGAAGTAAGAAGGATTGGAGTCCTTGGTGTTGATGCCTTAGAAGTAGGAAGGATATGAGTCCTTGGGGCTGGTGCCTCAGAAGTAAGAAGGATTGGAGTCCTCAGGGTTGATGCCTTAGAAGTAGGAAGGATATGAGTATTTGGGACTGATGTCTCAGGAAATGGAAAGATTGAAGTCCTTGGGAGTTGGTGCTCCTAAGTCCAAGATTGGTGTCTTGGTGAAATAAAGTTGGTGCTCTGGAGGTTGGAGCCTCACCAAAGTCCGAGTTGGAGCTTGGCAATTGATTGCAACCACTTATATATTGTATCTATTTTACTGAAAAGATTATATTAATAAAAGCATTGATTTTTGTTGTTCATCTTGTGTTTTGAATATAAATTGTTTAACTGGTTAAACAATTGTCAAAAAAGAAATATTAATTCAACCCCCCCTCTCAGTGTTTCCAACACTTAAATCCCGCAGTTGCAACTTCATGAAAATACTGTAATCGCAATATTCAATATCATCGATATAAAATTGCTGATGCCCCTATTTCCGACTAAGCAGATGCGATATTATATTAAACTATTTTTGATAACTCTATTGGGTCCACAACTTTATCGCAATCGACGGTCCGTCGGGTCCACAACTCTATTGTAATTGGTGGTTTGTTAGGTCCACAACTCTATCTCAATTGACGGTTTTAACATGTCATCTCTTTTGAAGTTTGCGATTGAACATATGCGATATTACATTAAGTTATGTTATAGTGGTGCAGTCCGGTCTGCAATAATATTGCAATCACAGTTTTTAATGTGACATCCCTTTATGACTTGCGATGTGAAAGTTCTACTAGGTGGATGCAATATTACATTAGGGCTATTACCATAAACTATTTGGGTTCGTATATTATATCACAATTAGAGTTTTAACGGGAAAAGCCTTCATAAATTGTGAAGGTTTCGAAACGATGGATGCGATATTAATTAGGGCGTGTTATAATGGGACCATCAGGTCTGCAACTTATATCACAATCGGGGATTTCAGTGTAACAAGGCTTCAATACTCGTGATGCAGTGAATGCGATATTTTAATAGAGGCATATTGTAACAGAACCGTCAGCTCTGCAATGCTCCTCCAATTTCGCTGTTTTCTTCCTTTAACACTTACTCTTGGGTATATGTAACAGGGGTCGTTGTTCTTCCCTTTAACACTTAACCTTGGGCATATGTGATATGCTCTGACAGCTCTTGTTCTTGATTTCCAATGGCTTCCCTGATGGCTTTCCTCTTTGGCTTCTTGTTCCTGTTACTTCACTAATATGCTTTGCTTCTCCTTGGCTTCACATCATCATTTAGTATTCCATAATATTGCCATATTGACATCAATGACAATCTAGATCAACATTTGCCATGACCAAAGATCATTGAATCCTTGGATGAAGAAGGCTTGTATTTTGTGGAGGAGTCCTACTTGTTGGTGAAGTAGCATGTTGCATTTGAATTGATGAACCCAGTAGATGACTTGCAGTGATATGCTTGTGTCGTGGCTTGAATGCATAGAAGGTTGATACCTCCTCCTATATTTTATCTGTGAGATGAACTTGTTGTTGAAGCCCTCCTTGGTTAGTCCTCTGGTCAAACAATCTCTTTTTGCAATGCTTTTTCATATGGCTTGCCTTGTCACAATAATGAAAAGTAATGGTATTTTTGTTGGGTTGTGTTATATTATTTCCACGACTAGCCCACGTAGTTAACTGGGGGGTTAGAAGGGGGGTGAAGCCCCCCCTTCGTTGTGCCGATTGCGTAGCGGGGGTTTGGGGGGTGCAGGTAACCCCACTCTATGGGGTCCGGGGCAGCGCTCCAGAAAATTTTGGTTTTGGACCCTATGTTAGGTTGGGCGGACCTACCTATGGTTTTGTGCATGATTTTCGCACATGGTTTTGCACGCGATGGTTTTCTGTCCATGGTTTTGGATGAGATGGTTTTCGGTCCATGGTATTGGATATTTTGACATGTATAAATATGTATTGTAACATTGAAAGGAACATAATGAAAAGTCAAGCTGGTAGTCCCGATTTTGGGATCAAAGGGAAAATCTCTATGTATATGTGTTTTATGTGTTATGCTCTCGCATTGTTTATTTTCTGTGTTTTAGAATTCGTATGCAGGTAATTTTTGTACGGGGTTAAAA
>APFE031355588.1:149911-170072 GCA_000404065.3 Pinus taeda | reverse complement strand
GTATATATATATATATGAAATGTTGAAACAAAAAATTGAAATTGTGATACCCTTGGTAAATTTGTCTTTTTTTTATGATTTTTATATTGGACATGTGATTGGAAAGTCAAGTGCTACAAGTAATATGTTATGATAATGTAAATATTTATTTTGATTAATAAAAAATAAACATTGTTTGTGTATTATTATTATTCTTGAATATATGTTAAAGGATATCATGTGTGAGATTTGACTCCTAACTATTAGGAAAATTGTTGGAATCAGTTATGCTCATGTAAGGGGGCAAGAACAAAAGAAGAAAATTCCTCCATTTTGCCATACGAGAGAATTATTGGTTGAACAGACCGCCAAACAAGCACATGACTAGAGATAAAATTCCTCCATTTTGCCATACGAGAGAATTATTGGTTGAACAGGCCACCAAACAAGCACATGACTAGAGATAAATGTCCTGAGGTGAGAATTGTTTTAAAAATATAAGACTGCACAAGATAAAGGAAGTCGAATTAAAAGAAAAGGCCAGTGGGAGAGAAATATTGGATCAAAACCCCAGAAATTAGCAGGACATTTCTGCGGGTTAAGGAGGTGTGAACTGAGAAAGAATCACTGAGTTGTTTTCCTAGCAAAGAGGAGTTGGAGCTTGAGGGAGAACTACAGAAAAGCATAGCTCACAGTTGGGAGGAACGTGGTAACCTTTAATCTATTTCCATGAAATTTTTAGATGAGTGTATGAATATCTCGAGTAATTTGTTTTAAATATGTTACTTTTGTAGTTCAGGGTTATGAATGAATAAATAGAATTTTATTGTGGTTATAAGTGCTTTTGGGTATATTCATGAAAATGAATTAATGAATATTACTAATGCCTTGTGAACATAATGTACATAGAGGTAAGTGTTGAAATATGTAACTAGGTTCGATCTTCATAATGACATATGTAATCATGATTTTATGTATTTGATGTAACGAGAAAAATAAATTTATTATTATTATTCTTGAGGCAAAGGTTTCATGCTCAAGGGAATCTATTTTGTAATTCAAGCTCCCATTGAGAGAAATAGGGCTTATGAGTCATTGTTATGTGAAATACCCTTTTAGGGCATGTTACATATTGTAAGAAAAAGTATTTGAGTCAAAGTCAAGTCAAAGGACCCTCCAAGACGTTGTCAAATTTCAATGAACAAGTTGGCCTAGAGAGAGCTGCAAGTGGACATCAAATCATGGACAAGACAACATATTTAAGGAAGGACTCGGCCTCATTCAAGGACACACTTCTCTCACACAATTTTGATCACAAGAAGGAAAAAAGAGTGCGAAGGAGAAAAGGACAGAAGAGGAAGAGAAAATCGAGTTTTTGGGATAGTTTCTGGGCTACTTCTCTCCACATGTGCGAAGGAATTAGGGTTCATGCTACTGCAGTAAAGCTGAGTTGCAAAAGTGAAGTTAGGTCATCAAGAAGAGCTATTTTGCAAACTAAATTCTCTAGAAGAGAGAATCTACCCAAGCGAAGGAGAAATGAACAAGATCACACCATCATTTCTCACACATGCAAGGGTTAGGGTTTCTACAGAAGATTTTTCTGGGCAAGTCGAAGTTGCAGAAGATTTTTCTAGGCAGGTTGAAGCTGCAAAAGATTTTTCTGGGCAAATCAAATTTGCAAAATAATCTGTTAAGCAGGTCAAAGTTGTAGAAGACTCTGCTGGGGAGGTCAAAATTGCAGAAGAAGCTGCTGGAAGTCAGAATTTGTAGAAGTTGTTAGAAGCAAGGTTTGACTTGGTTTAGAGGGTCTTAGTCAAGGGTCTAGGTCTTGGAATTGGTCAATTGGCTATTCTATAAGAAGAAGAATTCTTGTGAGTTTTACTCTCAATTGGAGAGATTTTGGCCCTAGCTGATAGCCTTCATACTCTATTGTCTCATTGTTCTTTATGCTTTGATAGTTGTTTGATGATAAAGAATAATAATAATGAGAATAATAATAAGTGAAAAAATAAGCTAACTAAGTGAAATAAAATCACATCACAAGCAGTTATCAAGAAAAGAAATCACCTACCTTGTTGCCCCTAGAATTTTCAATAGTGAGTGCACTTGTGTTTCCTTTTCTGCAGAAAACCTGGCGGATATAGGATAGAAGATTTAACTATAGAGTTTTTGTACATGTGCAGATTAAGCATTCATCTTTTAGAGAAATTGGGGAAAAGAAACCCTAACCAAGAACCAACCCTGGTATTCAATGTACAAGTGAATATGAAAGTAAAATGAGAGGGTTTGACTAAAATAGGGATTTACTTAGGAAGTAAAGAGAATTGGAAATTTGCAAGTAATATGTTTAAAGAATAACCTTTTTATCGTATAAAATTGAGTTTATTTGTAAACTACAAAAAAAAAGAATTATTACAAGACAATAAGTACTTTTTATGCCCAGGTTAACATGTTGCAAGCCAAATACAAGGAAGGGAATCCCATCGACTGGCCAAGAGACAAGCAATCTCAGGCAAGATAATAATAGGGCCTAAATAAAAAAAACTTCGATGGACACCCATGTTAGGAGTCCACCGAGCCTTTGGCCTAAGTTTATGCTTTTTAAACTAAGGAATAACCACATTATTCTTATGAATATACATTCATAACTAAGCATAAGTCAAAATGTACATTTTAGAGTCTATAGGGAATGCCCTAGTACACATGCATGGAATAGAAAGGAAGTAAAATTAACAATGTTGTAAACCATTACTACAATTAGAATACCATACGCGGTAGCACAAAGAAAGTAATTACATAAATTGTCTTTCTTGAAACAAAGAAGAAAAATTACATCTATGGGCCTATAAGTTCACCTGAATCCATATCACATAGTATGAAAGATTTTAAATAACAAAAGGGGGAAAATTCTTAATTAAAAACAATGTTACATGGTTTTGTCTATGACATTTTTCTTTTAGCCCGATAATTTTAATAAAGCCTTCAAGAGATTATACAAGAATAACACTAGAAACCATGGCCAATTAAAGACCTTTCCTTCACACCCTAATTACAAACAAACTCTATGTAGTCGGGGAACAAGCTGAAGCCAAGGCATCAAAAACCTATAAAGAAAATCAGTCAATAAGTATCTATAAGGGCTAAAGCAGGAATAAGAAATCTTGCAAGCAATTAACCCCAAAATAATGTCTCAAAACAAAACCCTTGGCACGACCATGGACTAACTTGTGAGAAAGAAGAAGAAAACCCCTTTGTCTGACCTTGAATTTCTTAAAATTGTGGAATTTTTTTTATGGTAACTAGTATCTCATCTTGAGGAGGATAGGTGCAAATCTCCAGTCCATTGCCCTATTACAGTGAAAATGCATCGGTACTATATATATATATAATATATAATATTATATATAATATATATATATATATATATATAATCGAGAGATCGAGAGAGGGAGAGATACCTTTTAGGAAGAAATTGAGTTAGTATTTTAATTAGGATTGAGTTATGGGAAAATTACTTAAGGTGAAATACTATGAGAGGTGGGTAGCAACATCAGAATTCTTGAAAAAGGGTAGACGTCGTGACAAAACCCTCAAAGGAATCTCGGGTTTGACTTGCAACCATACCACCAAGACAAGCACATTAGTAATTTTAATATGTGTAAACCATTGCCAAAGATACACATAGATTTATATCAAGAAAGAGTCATGAAATTAGAGTGTGTATGGTCGATGTGAGGACCTAGTGTGCAAACCTTGTCTCGGCCGATATGCAACATTTGTTCTTGTCAAAATGCTAAGCTAGAAAAATAAAAAACGCAGTGGTAAATTCTTCGAGTGCAGGGTAAAAATCCTTGTCCTTCTACCAAATTAACCTCAAGGTTGCAGAGCATGGCTCTCAACCCATTCAATCACAAATGACTCCACTACGACAGAGAGGTAGAGGGAGATGGTTACCCTAACAGTGAAGGATTAAGTCCCATTATTGATCAAACCAAATCAATCGCCACCATTGAACAAAATACATGGCTAGGGTTAGATCTGGCTTCATGGGACCCCTCTTCCATGTAGTTGTATCACGTGAACAGGATGCCAACAACCTCCACGTATACTCAAGTGCCTCAAGGGCCTTCAAGGTCCAAAACATTCGTCACAGTGATTAAGCATATAACTGCTTGAGGATAACAATGTTAAGGACGCACACACACACACACACAGATATGTGTGTGTGTGTGTGTGTGTGTGTATGTATATGTATGCTAAACCAATAGCATAGTAAAGCCTTAGTCTTAAAACATTGTACAACAAGATATAGATGAGTCAAGTTTCCATATAATGTCCAGCCAAGTTTGGATATCAAGTAAAAAAAAATGTAGAGATCGTTACAATGTTACTTGATGTAGGATAATCAAATTGGAAGATGAAAGCCAGTGAGGTGTTTTACCTCTGCAAAGTAAAATTTAAGGGTCCTCCTATGGATATGATGAATAATGTATGTATTGTGTTTTATATATATATATATATTTTGTAAAATTCATAATAATTCATAGTTATTTTTTTGACTGAAATTGGAGGGACGTTACATATGGTATCAGAGCAAAACAGGTTGCAACATTGTGGCCTTTGAGTTGGCCATGATTTTGTTTTACAAAATACATGCCTATTTTTGCACAGAATAAGAAGAAGAAGAGTAAGCAAAAAGGATAAGTGATGGCAGAACCATAGGGAGACACTCACATATGTGAATACGAGATTTGGGTACATTTAGATGAACAAGCGCAAGTACCCATAGTAGAATTAATGAATATGGTTAGAGATCTGAGGAAAATTTTAGTGAAGCATCATGTAGGATATGAGCAGTTGTTAAAAGTTTATGCAGAACAAGAGAAACTCATTAAAAATTTAACAAATAGATTTAATCCCAAGACTATGGAAACAGTAAGGGTGGAATAGGATCAAAGAGAGACATCTAAGCGGAAGACCTCTAAAGAGGTGGCTAAAAGCAAAGAAGCTAAATATGAGTAGAAGGAAGAGCCCACTTCAAAAAAAAATTATTTAAAGCATGGAAAGAGACCAAAAATGGAATTACAGGGAGAATTCAAGAAGATCAAACCTCGAACCTATGATGGGGAGTCTAAATAAGTAGCATAAGCATAGCTGCTTAATATTAATAGGTAATTCCAAGTTTTTTATTATTCCATTGAATTAAAAGCTAAATTAGCTACATACCAGTTATAGGGAAAATCTTCCTTGTGGTGGGAAGAAATTAGAACAATGCATAAATTAGAAAATAAGAATGTTAAATGGGAGGAATTTTAGAGACTTTTTAAATAAAAACACCTAACTGAATGTTATTTGGATGACAAGGCCAAAGAATTTCACAATTTGAAGCTTGGCCAAATGTCAATGGATGAGTTGGTGATGAAATTTACTCATCATTTGAGATATGTGCTATATATAGGAGAAGAAAAATCCAAAGTACAACACTTTCTTGATTGTCTTCCTCTCCCTTTTAAGGAATGAATTGAGTACAATAATCCCAAAATGATGGATGAGGCCATTAGAAAATCAAGAATCTACTATCATTGGGCTAAGGAAAGAAATGAAAACATGGAACCATGGCCAAATAAAAAGGACATATTTGCCTAGGGTGGAAAAGGAGGAAAACTTGGACCTTTTAAGAAATTTGGTAAGGGAAATTAGAGTCGAAACTTTAGTAAAAATATTAATCATACCCAAATAACACAGACACGGACTTGAACCATATCCAAACATACATAATTAAGTAATAATGGATTTAATGGGAAGGATAAAGAACACTTAAAATGGTTGGGTTTTAGGGAACCCCAACTTTTGCAAAATTACTCCTACAATACAAGATTTGTGCAGAATCTACAAAATATTCAAGAGACCTCTAGCTTTAACAATGTGGATGGGAACATAGCTACGAGCGCGCGCCCCTGCTAGGTCAAGCCCTTGTCGCCGACTAATCGCGCCTCGCCTTCGGCTCTCTGTTATGGTCCCTCTGGAAGCTTCACCGGAGGCGGCCACTGCTCAACAAGCATTCTCTGATCTGGTTAAGTCCTTACCTCCCCAGAGGCCTCACCCAATAATCTCCAAATTCGTGAAGAAGCTTGATGTTTTGCATGAATTCAATCTCCCCCTAGCTCTGCCTCGTATGGCTGCTCTTGCACTAGCAGAACAAGGACTCATTGGACAATTTACTAGGCTTTGGCCATCATCGAAAACAGTTGAAAGATGGGTCGAAAGGAATTAGTCTGATAAAACTCAAGGAAAATCTCCATTCGATTTTGTGGAAAAGAGTACTTCACCTTTCATTTTGAAACTAGAGAAGACAAAGGCTTGATCTTCGGGAATGGGCCCTATTTCATGGCTTCAAGAGGGCTATATCTCAACAAATGGACTCCGGATTTCAATCCCAAGTTGGATATTCTGAGTGGTATTCCTGTGTGGGTTCGGCTTCCACACCTCCCTCTTCACTGCTGGGGAGATGAATCGGTCAGAGCTATTAGGAATGCTATGGGCAGATACATTGACAACAATGAACCAAAATACAATATGCAGGCTTGTGCCCACATATGTGTAGAAGTAGATCTTGGAAAATGACTTCCAGAGGCCATCAAGCTCAAGGTGGACAATTGGACTCACATTCAACAATTGGACTACGAACAAATTCTCTTCAAGTGCAAGGTATGTCACGAATATGGACATTTTGCTAACCGATGTACTAAATTAGTTGATGTAGAGAACACCTTGCAAGATGAACATTGGGAAACAGTTAAGAAAAAAAAAGCAGCCCTAAACCCCAACTCAAACCCTGAAGTTGGCTCTGCTCGTAATCCTCCCATTCCATCCTCCTCGTCCCTCTCTAATCCCTCCTTTCCACCGTTGGACTAGCCCCTTTCCCAACCTCCTCCTTCGTCCTCCAACCCTTTCCATATCCTCACTCCCCCAGAGGATAATCCCCCTCGTGGTTCAAATCGATGCCCCTGAATCTCCTGTCCCTCTGATTATCTCCTCCACCCTCCCTCCTGATCCACCCTCATCTAGAATTACCAGAAGCAACTCAAAGGAGCATGGTGCAACCTTAGACACTCAAAAGAGAAATGGACCAGGAAGGAAATCAGCCAAGCAGCAGAGAGATGAAAATACCCAGAAGGATATAGCCATGGGCAATCAGAACCCCATAGAGTCCTACATCTTGGGACAAATCGACAAAGATACATCAAACAAGGAGCAGGGAGAGCGAGCAACTCTCTGTAACCCCTACTTGAAATGATGAAAGTGCTCTCCTGGAATAGTAGGGGACTAGGGCACCCCTCCAAAATATCTGCCTTAAAAGACCTAATAAATCAAGAGAAACCAGGAGTTGTATTAGTTTAAGAAACAAAGCAAGGACAACAAGAAATGAAAAAAATCATAGCACACCATAAATAGTACAAAGGCAGTGTTTGTGAATCAAGAGGAGCTTCTGGGGGAATTGCAATGCTTTGGGACCAAAACACTTGGAGTCTCACAGCAAAAACAATCAATCAACACTAGATAAAGACTGCTCTGGAGAACATTTCAAATAATCAAAGGATAGTCGTTTACAATGTATATGCTCCAAATCATTATAGAGATAAGGAGCAATGTTGGGGCACTCTTAAAGAAAATATCGATGAAGAAGAAAATAATAACATTATTCTGGGGAGAGATCTAAATCTCATTTTGCACTCCAATGAGAAGCGAGGAGGCTACTTCTCTTCAGATCCCTACAGAAACCAGGTGGAGACTATCATGTAGGACCGAGACCATATTGATGTAGTCCCAAAAAATCACAGATTCACTTGGAACAATCGTAGGCTAGGGGAAAACAATATTATGGAAAGGTTGGACAGAATCCTTGTGAATGTCTCACTTCTCTCCACCTTCTCTGCAGCATACACCTTCATCCATCCCTTCACAGCCTCTGATCACTACCCCACATCTCTAATTCTTGAAATCCACTGCTCATTGGGACCTATTCCCTTTAAATACAGTCCCCTGTGGAACGATAACTCAACAGTCAGAAGTATTATTCAAAGTAGTTGGCAGTAGCACATAGAAGGATCGCCAGGATATATCTGGGAAAGCAAAATTAAAAGAGTCAAATATGCAGTTAAAGACTGGGAAAAAAATTGCTACACTGAGCTGGAAACAGAAAAAGAGAGACTAAAGCCAAATTGGAGGATCTCCATAGCATAATTGAGGGGCGCGGATTCTAGCAGGGAGATAAAGATAAAAAAATAAACTCTATTGCCAGCTATATCGTATCAATAGAGAAGAAGAGTAGAAATGGAGAATTAAGTCTAGGAAGTTATGGCTAAAAGGCGGAGACAAAAATTCAGCTTTCTTCCATAAGAAAACTACAGCTCGGAAAATTAGGAACAACATAACTTCTATTGTAGATAGAGAAGGCAACCTACAAATCAACCAAGGTGCTATCAAGCAGGCAGCTTCAGATCATTACAGAGAACTGTTAACAGAAACTAAGGAAGAGGAAGACTATTCAGACCTGCTGCAATACCTCCCAAGTGGGATCAGCAGAGAAATCAATGACAACTTGAGTAAGGAGATAAAAGAAGAAGAAATAAGAGTAGCCATCTGGGCTCTACAACCAGACAAAGCTCCTGGACCGGATGGCTTTCCAATTTGCTTTTATAGAGCTCACTGGGGTATTATTAAAAAAGATCTTATCAAAATGATGAAATGGATAGAGCGCAAAGGGAAAATTGGAGGCTATACCAATTCCACCTACCTAGCCCTCATCCCCAAAGAGAATCGCCCTATGACCTTCTCCCGCTTCCGGCCCATTTCTCTTTGCAACTCATCTTACAAAATCTTCACAAAAATCTTAGCCACTCGACTCAAACCTCTTCTTGCTTCGCTCATATCTGAAAATCAAGGTGGTTTTCTGGCCAATAGGGAAATCTCTGATTCAATCCTTCTTGTACAAGAAGCAATCCATTCCAGTCACTCCAGAAAAGAAAAAGGGTTCATCCTGAAGCTGGATTTGGCTAGCGCATTTGATAGGGTAAGGCACTCCTTCCTTATCATTGTCCTTAAGAAAATGGGTTTTGCTAAGCCCCTTCTTGATCTCATCAAAGCCTGTATCATGCGGCCTTGGATCTCCCCCCTTGTTAATGGTAGACCTGGACCTCCCTTTCAGCCTTCAAGAGGGCTGAGACAAGGTTTCCCCTCTCCCCTTACCTATTTATCTTGATGGCGGAATCCTTCAGCAAAACTTTAGATTACAAGAGAGGAACTGGTCTCATCACCGGCATAAAATTCGAGAACGGAGTCAAAAACATAAATCATTCCCAATTTGTTGATGACACTCTGTTAATAGGAGGGGCATCTGTCACTATAGCTCGTCGATTCAAAACTCTGCTGGACAAATACATGAGTTATTCAGGAGGCATGATCAATCATTTAAAAAGTTGCATCTATGGTTGGCATGCTATAGCCCAAACCCTTCATAATATAGCCAACACTTTTGGGATCCCTTGCAAATTGAATTGGGAATGTTTCACCTATTTAGGAATGCCTGTGAGCATTAGATCCTTAAAAGCTGAGATCCGGGACACAATTATAGACAAGATGAAGACGAAGGTGCAACAGTGGGTTTCAACATGGCTTAATCTGGCAGGCCGCCTTGTACTCCTTAAATCAGGGCTCTCATCTCTTCCACTCTATCAATTTACTCTATTGCAGGCCCCATCCATATTCCACAATAAAATGGAAAGCATTCTCTGCCATTTTCTCTGGCAAGCGGGCAAAAACGAAAAAAATAAGTACAATCTTGTTAACTGGAAGCAAGTAATTCAAGGCCAAGACTGTGGAGGACTCAGAATTAGATCTACCAAGCTCTCGAATTTGGCTTTTGGAGGCAAGATCGTGTGGAGACTAATCAGCGAGCAACCGGCATGGTGGAAAAGAGTTCTAGAAGTCAAATATCTAAGCTGCCCAAGACAACAGCTCTTGGACTATGAAATACCTGCTAGAAACAGTTCAAAAATATGGAAACTATGCAAAAAAAATCCCCTTTTTGGCCCAAAACACCTCCAAAGTCCCCAAGGAAGGCAGCAATATAAAAATTGGTGCAAACAAAATTATGGGGAATCAATCTATCAGCAGCCAACTAGGTCTGGATAAAATCCTTCTCTTTCTTTACAACAAAGGAATTCATTATCTAGACCAAATCTCGCAATGGGACACCCACTCACAGATATGGATGGGATGGACTTTTCCACCCATACCTTCAGATCTTAAGGAGAGCTTTGAGATTCTTCAAGCTCATCTCCACAGCATCACCCCCATAACTAAAAAAGACACCGATAGTTTTCGATGGGATCCTACAGGCTCCAACTATACCATTCAAGCTGGCCACCAATACTTATGTAACAAAGAATATCCTGCTTCTGCTTAGACTCATTGGAAAACTGTCTGGAAATCTAAGGCCATCCCCAAAATCAAATTCTTCATCTGGACCCTCTTGAAAGGGAAAATTCTCACTGCTGATAATGTGCAAAAGAGAGGTATAGCAGGACCTTCGCGATGCCCAAATTGTAAAGAAGCAGAAGAATCCATCCAGCATCTCTTTATCACCTGCCCTTTTGCAATTTCTTGCTGGAAAGGAATATTTCCCAACGATCATCTTCCAAGGAATTCCAAAAACTCCATTGGCGAGGTTTTGAATCTATGGAAGAAGAGTTACCCTTGGCAGCATAAGAAGAAAAATATAGCCAAACGAGTCTGGGATGCCCTCCCCTATGCCCTTCTGTGGAAAATCTGGTTGGCACGGAACCGTATGATCTTCCAAAACAAGGAAACCATCACAAGGAATCTCTGCGCAGTAAGGCAAAAGGTTTAACATTAGAAACCATTTCTGCCAAAAAAATGAAGAAAATTGATGGCGTTGGCCTCCGTGTTGAGGAAAGAGATTTTATTGGCTATTTGTTGGATAAAAATAATAGCAATAAGATTGAAAGTAATTCAAGCATCCAGTCCAACATCCCCAATCATAGTTGGAAAATAAGAAACAAAAAGAAGAATTTTCTCGCTGGCTCCGAGGCAACAATCTCCACTATCTCATCTTCGATGGAGCTTCTAAATCCAACCCAGGAATAGCAGGTGCAGGCGGAGTCATCTACAATCCCAGTGGTAGGATTATAGCCACATATGAATGGGGACTGGGCTCCTTATGCAATAATAGGGCAGAAGCTCTTGCTCTCTATCAAGGTCTAAATCAACTCCAAAATTTTGGAATTAAAAAAGCGTTAATTTTTGGTTTCTCTGCCACAATCATCAGTCTCATGGTTTGAACCGAAAGGCATCCAATATCTTACTTTAGCAAACGATTAACATGTGTCAAGCTCTAACCCGTCAAAACATGGAACTTAGATTCTTCCATGTGCTCCGTTCTCTCAACAAAGAAGCTGACATTCGTGCCAACAGAGCTTGTGGCAAACCCAAAGGCAATCTTCTTTGCAATAATACAGAATCCCAACATCTTCTCCCATAATCTCCTCCATCATCATGATCCGTGGTAATCTATCTGAACCTATCCCTCGCAGCATCTTCATGGGATTCTCTGATAGACAATTGCATATCCCTTCCTCTGTCAAATCTTTGATCAAGATCTTCTCTCCTCCCATCAGTCCCGTCGCCCCCTCCGCTCTGCCCCATTTGTCTTGTTTCCTTCTCTTTCGTGACTCCCTCCTCCCCTCTCTCATGTTCCTGTGCCTCCACCTTCGTGGTCTTCATCCTTTAAATTCGAGATTTCCCTTTCATTCCTGTGCTCAGTTTTATTCTCTTGTTCTTTTCGCGACCCTCTGCCCCTGTTCCTCAATTACTGGCTTGGCTAGAACCTCGGTCTCTGCTGCCTCCTGTCGCTATCTGCTTCTCCCTCACCCGCTTTCCCCTTTGTTCCTTGATCTGTGTTCTACCCTCATCCCTTCCCCACGGCGCCTTCCCTTCTTCTACCTTTCTTCGTCTCAGAAAGGTTACCCACTTAATTTTTTTTTCTCTCCAGATCGATCTCCTTTTTAACCCATCCTCTTCTTTATCTTCATCGACTGGACATAACTCATTAATCGTTCCAGGTCTTTCTCATTCCACGTAGTGCACTAAGACATCTCCTAGCATCCATGATATGGCAAGATCTGAAGACTGCCTGCATTGTGCTGATCTACAGGCGGAACTGGAACAAATTCGCGCGCATCAAAGACCGCTAGATGCCAAAATAGATTCCCATGCCAGACTGACCAATGAGAAATATGAAGCAAATATCAATCTATTTCTTCACAGAGTCTCCTCGCTCCAAACTCAGTTTAATGATCTGGCCAACAAATGCAGCCATGTCCAGGAATCAAGCAAAATCCTAAAGTACATGATGGAGAAAAGGAATGCACCCAGCACTAGTTCTTCAAGTCTCAAGAATGCTGAAGTCGACAGCAAACTAGAAGATTCAACAGCCCGCTAGATCAACCATGTTAGCATAGATTAAAGATGTGTTGCAGATACTGCTTACTTTTGTCTCAGTTTGTTAGAATTTTTACATACTCTTGTTTTCCAAAAGTCAGAAATGACAGAAGCAAAGGGGAATTTTGTCTTCCCAATCATCTCCTAGCTTCGCCCTCGGTCTTAAAACTTTGTAACACAAGAGCTCATTCTCCCAATCTTTTTTTGGAATACAAATAGCAACCGATTATGTAAAAAAAAAAAACAATGTGGACATGAATATTCCATGAATTAATGCAACATTGGAAGAACACTAGGAAGAGCATCAATCCACCATGGTGGAGATAGAAGGTACAATTTTAAACCAATCTGTTTTTGTTTTGATAGACCATGGTGCCAGTTTGAGTTATATTAGTCCTCATATTGTAGAAAAATGTAAATTAAATTATGAAAAGTACAAAAATTCATGCCTAGTCTAGTTAGTTACTGGCACAAAAAGAAAAGTTACTAATTGGTTGAAGACATGCCGAATTATTCTAAATGGGAACCAAACCACTATGAATCTGGATATTTTGTCGTTGGGTTCATATAACATTCTCGTAGGGATGGATTGGTTGGAGAGGCACAAGGAAAATGTTAATTGTCTTGATAAAATTGTTACGTGAAACTCATATTGTAAAAGGCATACCCAAGCTCATTTATGTGCGCCAAATATTTGCTTTACAATTTAAGAGGGATGCAATGAAAGGATGCTAGTTGTTTGTAATTCAAGTGGAAGACCACTCACAAGAAAAACAAATGAAATCCTTAAATGATTTGAAGTTATTTGAGACTATTCACATTTATTTCTCGATGACATTATTGGTTTTCCGCTTAAGAGAGAGATAGATTTTTCTATAAAATTAATACCAAGAGCAACACCAGTATCAAAGGCACCTTACCAGGTGAGTGTACCAAAATTGAGTTACAAATGCAGTTACATGAATTATTAAATAAATGGTGGCTTATGAATCCTGTGGGAAGATCAGGAAGATCATGTGGTGGCTTATGAATCCCACAAACTAAAGCATCATGAAAGAAACTATGCAATCTATGACCTTAAACTAGTTGTAGTCATCCACACACTTAAAATGTGGAAACATTATTTAATTTGTAGAAAGTTTACCTTAATTACTAATCATGTGAGTTTAAAATATTTTTCCAATAAACCTAATATGAATGCTAGGAAAGCCGGATGGATGGCCTTCTTGAGTGAATATGACTTCGACATTAAGCATATAAAAGGAAAATAAAACAAGGTGGCAGACATGTTAAGTCGAAGTGTGAAAACAGATTTGTGAGGTAACATTAAGTGGTGTTGAAAATGATTTCATAGAACAAATTAAGACAACATCATTAGAAGATAAAGATTATAATCATATTTATGAAAATTTGAAAATTAAATTTGATCATGGAAAATAGCTAGATTATGCACTTAATGAAAATGGGTTGTTAACATTTAAAAACATAATCTATGTTCTAGACGTGTCCAGAAAAAACAAATGATTTTAGATGAACACCAGAAAAGATCCTTTTCATCCCACCCAAGTTATCAAAAAATTATCATAGCTCTTAGAAAAGAATTCCTCTAGCCTGGTATGAAGAAGGAGGTAGTTGAATAATTGGTAAGATGCCAAGAGTGTCATCATGTTAAGGTGGAGCATCATCACCCAACATGATTATTGAACCCCCTGCCTATACCAGAATGGAAGTGGGAGGTAATTCTGTTAGATGTTATTACTGGGTTACCAAAGACTAAGAAACATCATGACTATATTATGGTGGTGGTAAACAAGTTGTCTAAGGCTAGTCATTTTATACTTGTTCAATCTACTTATAGAGTTGCATAGGTGGCATAGGTTTTTATGAAATAAATTTTCGAACTTCACAGAATATCAAAGATTGTTATTTCAAATAGGGATGAAAAAATCACTTCCAACTTTTCGAAGGCATTGTTTATTGTAATGGGTACACAACTAAATTTCATCACTACATGTCATCCATAAACATATGGTCAAATAGAAAGGGTTAACAGGTCTTTGAAGACATGCTACACATGTACGTAATGAAACAACCCATGAAATGGGAGGACTACCTACATTTAGTTGAGTTTTCCTATAACAATAGTTGTTAGGCATCACTCAAGATGACTCCTTTTGATGTTATGTATAGAATGGTGCAATATCCCTTTAAGTTGGAGTCAACTTGAATATAGGCTCATGCTAGGCCCATATATGCTACCGAAAATAGATTATATGGTGAACAAGATAAAGTAGAACCTAAAAACAACATAGGATAGGAAAAAAAGTTATGAAAACTTAAAAAGGACACATAGAGAATTTCAAGTGGGTGAACATGTATATATTAAAGTACGATAAAAAAAGAGTTCCTTAAAATTAGGAAACTGTACTAAACTAGCCCCTCGGTTTTGTGGGCCATTTGAAATACTAGCCAAGGTAGGGCCAATGGCCTACCAACTAGCACCATTGGCCCACATCAGGGTTCATAATGTATTTCATGTGTCTCTTTTGAAAAATTATATTCATGATCATGCTCATATTATCGACTAGAATGTTGTAGAGGTCGAACCATAAGGTGAATTTCAGGTCGAGCCTCTACAAATTTTGGACAGGAGAGAAAATGCACTCCGAAATTGAGCCATTGCCCAAGTTAAAGTGCAATAGAAGCACTTTGGGCCTGAGGAGGCCACCTGGAAGATGGAACATGAAATGAAAGACTATTTTCCTATGTTGTTCTAAGGAAAATGGAAGCATGAAAACACCAAGGATGATGTTACCTTTTAAGGGGAGGGTAGATGTGATACCCCTAATAAATTTGTCTCCTTTTATGACTTTTATATTGGACATGTGACTAAAAAGTCAAGTGATACAAGTAAAATGCTATGAAAATGTAAATATTTATTTTAATTAATAAAAAGAAAAATTGTTTATGTATTACTATTCTTGAAAATACATTAAAGGCTACAATTTGTGAGATTAGATCCATAAATGACAGGAAAATAGTTGGAATCAATTATGCTTAAGAAGGGGCAGGAATAAAAGAAGAAAAATCCTCCATTTTTCCATATAGAGAGAATTATTGGTTGAACAAACCACCAAATATATACGTGAATTGAGATAAATATCATGGGGTGGAAGTTGTTTTAAAAAGAGAATACTGCAAGAGATAAAGGTAGTCAGATTAAAAGAAAAGGCCAGTGGGAGAGAAATATTGGACCAAAAACCTAGAAATTAACTGGACGTTGCTAGGGGTTAAGGAGGTGTGAATTGAGAAAGAATCATTGAGTTGTTTTCCTGGCAGAGAGGAGTTGGAGCTTGGGGGGGAACCACTGAAAATGTTAGTTCATAGTTGGGAGGAACGTGGCAACCTTTAATCTATTTCCAGGAAACTTTTACATATGTATATGAATATCTGGAGAGATATGTGTTAAATATGTTACTTTTGTAGTTTAGGGTTATGAAAAAATAGTATTTTATTATGATGATTAGTGCTTATAGGTATATTAAGGAAAATGAATGAATGAATCTTACTAGTGTCCTATGAACAAAATGTACATAGATGTGTGTGTATCTATGTTTCTTCTCCTATAAGAAAGTTGGTGGATACAATGCAGAATATTTAACTATAGAGTTTTCCTATAGGTGAAAATTAAGCATTCCTTTGTTGGAGAAATTGGGGAAAAGAAACCCTAACCAAGAACCAACCCTGGTATTCATTGTACAAGTGAATATGAAAAGTAAAATGAGAGGGTTTGACTAAAATACGGATTTACCTAAGCAGTAATGAGAATAAGATTTTCACAAGTAATATGTTTAACAATAACATTTTTATTATATAAAATTGAATTTATTTGCAAACTACAGTAAAAGAGAATTATTACAAGACAATAAGTAATTTTTATGGCCAAGTTAGCATGTTACAGGACAAAGACGAGTAAGGGAATCTCGTCGACTGGCTAAGAGACAAGTCGTCCCAGGTCCTTAAGAAAAACCTTAGGTGGGTACCCATGATAGGAGTCCACTAGACCTTTGGCCTAAGTTTGTCCTTTTTAAACTAAGAAATAACCGCCGTATTCCTATGAATATATATTCATAAGCATAAGTCCAAGTGTACATTTTAGAGTCTAAGGGGAATACCCTAATACACGTGCATGGAATATAAAGGAAATAAAAATAATAATGTGGTAAACCATTATTGCAGTTACGATACCATACATAGTAGCACAAAGAAAATAATTATATAAATTGTATTTCTTGAAACAAAGAAGGAAAATTACATCTATAGCCCGGTAAGATTGATTGAAACCCATACCATATAGTATGAAAGATTTCATATAACAAAATGGGTGAAAACCATTAATTAAAAACCAATGTTACATGGCTTTGTCTACGATGCCTGGCTTTCGACTCAATAATTTTATTAAAACCTTCAAAATATTATACAAGAATAACATTGGAAACCCTAGCTAGTTAAAGGCCTTTTCTTCACATCCTAACTATGGTAAAACTTTGTGTAGCTAGCTTATAAGATGAATGTGAGGATGAAATTGAAACCTATGAACGGTATCAGTAAATAAGTACCTGTAACATCCGAAGCAGGAATAAGAAACCTTGCATCCAATTAACACCAAAATAATGTCTCAACAAAACCCCTAGTGCGACCGTGGACTAACCTATGAGCAACAAGAAGAAAGCCGCTTAGTCCAGCCTTGAATTTCTTAAAAAATCTTATAACAATATTGTTGAAATTTTTTATGGTAACCAATATCTCACCTTAAGGAGGATATATACAAATCTCCACTCCATTGCCTATTACAGTGGAAAATACATCAGTACTCTCTATCTCTCTCTCTATCTCTCTCTCTCTCTCTCTATATATACATATAATATATAATATATATATATATATATATAGAGAGATGAAGAGAGAGAGAGAGAGAGAGAGAGAGGAGAGAGAGAGAGAGAGAGAGAAATAAATAAAACCCTTCTAGGAAGAAATCGAGCTAGGGTTTTAACTAGGACTGAGTTTTGGACAAATTACCTAAGGAGAAATATGATGAGAGGTGGGTAGCAACATCATAATTCTTGAAAAAGGGTAGATGCCATGTTCGAACCCTTAGAGGAAGCCAGGGTTTGACCTGCAATCATACCATCAAAACAAGCAAGTTAGTAACTTTAATCCACGTAATACATTTCCAAAGATACATAGAGGTTTATATCAAGAAAGAGACAAGAAATTAGAGTGTGTAGGGTCGATGTGAGGACCTGGTGTGAAAACCTTGTCTCGACTAGTATGCAACATTCAATTTTGTCAAAATGCTAAGCTAGAAAAATTGAAAACACCATGGTAAATTCTTCAAATGTAGGGTAAAAATCCTTGTCCTTCTATCGAATTAACCTGAAGGTTATAGAGCTCGACTCTAAACTCGTTCAAGTGCAAATGACTCCACTACAACAAAGTTGCAAAGGGAGGTGGTTACCCTAACAGTGAAGGATTAAGTCCCAGTGTCAATCAAAACAAATCAATCACCATTGTTGAACAAAATACATGGCTAGGGTTAGATCTAGCTATGCTGCCCCCTCTTCCACGTAGTTGTATCACGTGAACAGAATGCCAACAACCTCCACTTATACTCAAGTGCATAGCATATAACACCCGCCTGAGGAGAACAATGTCATATATATATATATATATGGTTGGCCAATATGATGTATGGTAAGTGGTGACACAAGGTTAGGCAGGTTGGCATAAGGTAATATGAAGAGAAAAATAAATAAATGATAGTGACCCTCATCCTTAGACTTGGGTAGAGATTTATGCTAGACCAATAGCATAGTAAATCCTTAGTCTTAAAACATTTTACAACAAGATATAGATTATCCAAGTTTGCATATAATGTCCAACCAAATTTGGATATCAAGTAAAAAAAAAATGTAGAGGTTGTTACAATCTTACTTGATGTCGGAAGTCATAATTTTAATTTTTTATCATTTAAAAGGATTATATTGCTTTACCCCTTTTGGAGAGATGATGTTGCCATCTTCAATGTTAAAATGGAAAATTTAAAAGCAACCTTTTCCAGGAAGTGTATCACCAACTCTACTTTATGGATGTGAGATTTAGTGTATTAGACTTCGACAAACAAAATGGTCATATCTTGAGAGAGGGCAAGCTCATTACAACTAAAAGGTCAATTCTCATATTATTTTGCAAAATTTGAGGTTCAACCTCTTACCTTAAGGGCTTTATTTCATAGCATCACTTTCCTATACTAGCTTCATTACCTAGCTTATTATAGTCTTAGTAAGTAGTGGTATTTTTTTCTTTTGTTTCAATATTTCATGCATTTGATTAGGCATGATTATGGACACTCTTGGCATGCAAAAATTATGACTCCCCTACAACACGTTTTCCCAAATATTAACAATATTGCATTGATCCATTATCTCTATCCTTACTCATAGGGTGACTAAAGGAGATATCCATAGAGTAGTCATGAAATATTTTCACAAAGCATATATTAGGTACTTGGATTTCATCAAGAGAGTTTCTTTTTCTTAAACTTCATAATTATTAATATATTTATCTCCAAATTGAGAATTATTATATCATCTCTTTAATCTATTTTAAGGGCTAACATTCTATGCAACTCCTTTTTAATACCACAATTTTTGTAATTGTAATTCAAACTTATAATGTTGGAAATGGACAACATGGATATTTTGACAAACCTTATTTGATGTATATGCATTATATTTAATATATTATTAAAAATCTGAAGAAGAGAGCAGCTAACATGGATCCCGATGACTGAGAGGAAGTTGTGAGGGAGAATGGGAAGTTTCTTATCTTACCACGACTTAAATGTCCATATTTTTATTTTGGTAGTTGAACTATCCAACTTCCAACAATCATGGGAAGGAATGGGGAACTAGTATTGAACTGCTCCAAATGGTATGGGATATGTACCCATTCTAGAGACTTCTGACTTCACCATGCAACCCAAGGAGGGAACTTGAATATCATATAGGCAGGTATAGTTTGAAGGAAGAAGCAAGTAATAACGTGTGTTATTGGAGAGGAGGAAGTTGTGTAGTATGGTGGTATGCAAATGAGTATAGGGATTGCAGAGAGGGGCACGTGAGCCCAAGAAAACCCATGGAATGAAATGGAACCACATTGGGTGCCAAGACTATGACTCTAAACAAAAGGAGATAGAGATCCCTCTAAGTCACAATAATCCTATGTGGAATTTTGATTTTAATTGAATTTATGTATGGAAGTCAATGTGGAAGCCTTTAGCCTGAGTTAGAGGGCCAAGTGAATTGTTTGAATAATTTGTCTTAGCTAAGCATGTAGGGAAGTGACAACGGAAAGTACCAAGGAACTGTTGGATCAACAAAGGAATACCTTTATGTCGTGTTGGTCCATAGTGGCTGTCACGCGGAATAAGTCGATCTTGCGGACAAGATAGACCTTCCTAGAATCTAATGAAGACCTAATGGAAAACAAACCAACCAGACACTATCTTTCTCTAAATGCGCTTTATAAATAATGGCAAACAAATGTGTTTAAGGCCTACCTCATGTCCAACGCAAGTTTGGAGATGCCTTTGCTCCTT
>APFE031355588.1:136729-148699 GCA_000404065.3 Pinus taeda | reverse complement strand
ATGTATAAGATTATATCATCGCTGAGGTAGGCATTCCCATACTCAGATCAAAACTTTAACTAACAGACTAACTACTCTGATATAGGAATGATTTCATAATACATCATAATCATAGACTCGTGTAGACACAGTATGGATGCAGGCATCTATTTATAATTGGTCTACAATATAATGAATACAAAACTCCTCGCAGCCTGGATGGTGGAAACTAGATCCAGGGTCTTCATCTCTACTTCCCGAATCGGTACGATTCTAGCCATGCGAATAAATGAATCGATGTCGAACATGGTAGAAACCACTTGATTACCAGTCAATTATGTAAACTGTTAACAAGCGTGAGAGAGACCACCAGTGATGTCAATGGTTCTCAAAGTACTCAGCACAATCCATGAGATGTGAATGAATGAGTCGATGTCGAACATTTCATGGAATCCTTTGATCGCAAGTCAATGATGAAAACTGACGTCGAAGGCGAGAAAACCTGCCATTGATGCATGCAGACTTCAAGGTACTGATGATTTCTAAGTCAACTCTCTAGATAATGTGAGCTGAAGTCAATAGAAAGCGATCCATCGCAGGCAAGCCCACAACACGAAATCATAGATCAAGTTGAAGAAATTTAGTTGCAAGGAATGACTCAGGGATGGTTAAGATGGATGATAGGCATTTTGCAGATGAATGGCTTATTTGCACTGAGCTCTTGAACACATAACGACACGATAGATGGTTTGGTGATGATAGACCCAAAGTTAATACCCAGAAACCGGCTGAAGACTTTCAATATGGTTTGATCAACTTGTTAGGTAAAGAATTTCCCAACACAGGTGAATGAAAGTGTCGTGTTCAAGAGTGGTTATAAAGTATGACAAACAGACTCACTTTTCTCTCTTTTCCTCCACCATTTCTGGCAAGTACCTCTTTATTTTTTACAAGCTTGAGGAGGACAACATATGCTTGATTATAAGCTCACCCTTCGGGTGAGTCCAACTTAGTTTAAATTCGAACCCTAAGAAGGAGCGGTCCGTTCCTGTTTGTAATAGAACAGGTCCTTTACTGTCAACTTTTAACGAGTCCAGTATAGGAGAAACTCGACGCTTTTCATTTTTAGAGAGTCTGAAGAAACTTAAGAAGACTCCAGGGTTTGACTTTTTCATAAATTTGTGTCTCCCAGCCCCGAAAAAGTATAAAATAATACTTGAGAGAACTGCTTGATCTTTTACGACCAAGGAGTACTTTTCGTTATTAGTGTCTTTGAACCGAATTAGTAAAAAACCCACCAAGGAAACGTCGTTTTATAACCAATATCGAATTTGAAACGACAAAAATCCGGCAATATTTTTATGTTTTTACGGTCAGAAAAGAGCTGTAAATCGACCATCTTTTAATTCCGTTTTAACGCGTTTAAAAGAAAAACTCAGCAATCTTTTCATGTTTTAGGAGTCAGAAAAGGGCTTAAAAGGTGACTCTTGTTGAAAATGATAGATTTCGCTTGAGTAATCCTGGTATCTTGCACAAAAACACAAACATTACTCATACTTGCTTGAAAGAGATAAAAATGTCGCAATAATACCTTTTTAAAGTGAAACATAAACAAATTTGAAATTTATTTACTCAAAAAACTTATAAAAAGGGGTTTTAACATTCACTTTTACCATTTGTGATTTGGGTGAGGAAATAGTGCTTTTGCTCTGAAAACTTCCCGAGAGGATTGCAGAAAATCCAACCGTCGGAATCGGACACCGTCTTCACCAGGTAATTGACATCATCCTCCTCTTGTTTTTCAACTGTTTAGTTTTTCAATTTGGTCTTTTATTTCGTTTTTTAGGAGGGTTTTTGGGCAAAAATCCCACGCTCGGGGTACGTAGGCTCACCACTGCGAACCTGCGGACCCCGACTTTTTCTCCATTGGGAAAAAGCTCGGGGTCCGCACCTTCCATGTGGACAAAGTGCGGTCCCATGCACAGTGTCCAACAGGAAGGGTGCGGACCCCACCGTGAGGGTTTTTAACCCAAAAATTCTCAAAAATTGACCAAAGAAAAACAATTCTAGCATTCTAATTGATCTTTTGGTTTGATGTAGGTAGTACACCATGCTAGATTGGTGTGAATGAGAGCACGAGGATGTGGATGCAACCGCATGGAATCATCAACCTTCGCTTGATGCTTTGAGGGCCTGTGGACTGTACAAATATTGGGCCATTCCTGGCATGAGGGCTCAGGTGGATTTCTTGCAGTGGATTGTTGATAGGTGGAACGTTCAGGACCAATGTTTCTTAATTGGTGGCCACTAGCTCGAGATTGAGCCGGCGGATGTATAATTTTTTACTGGTTTGCCTAAGAGAGGCGTTGACTTGACCCTGTTCGGGGCTAGGGCAGGTGGCCAGTTCGTCGATAGCCTTCAATTAGAGTACTGAGACCGCCCGACTAGAGACAAAGGGATAGACATAAAAACTATATCCTTTCCTGAGATCAAGGTGATTGCATTCACTGTTACTCAACTTTGCGGGGCTGCCGCTTGACACATTGCCACCGGATCCCAGATGCGTATGGCAGTCGATTGCTTTTAGGGCACCGTTTTCAACTGGTGCGATGCTGTGTTGGCCAATGTGAAGGGCCAAGAACGGACGACTGAAGGCTTTTGGTTATGGAGCTTTAGTCGTCAGCTTTGGCCTGGAGAGGATTCCTATGCTCATCCCGCAACACCTTACAGTTGGAGTTGGGCATCCCCGAGAGCCCAGACTGATGCGATGGGTCGCAGTCATGGCCCGTCATCCTGACGAGGGGACCGAGGTCATCCGGTTCAAACCTAAGTTTTTCCAATGGTTGGAACACCAGGTTTTCTCTATTCAGGACTTTCCTTATGCTGGGATTGACTTTCGTTGAGACCCAGACATGGCTCTTCCTCGAGGAGAGCAGTGGGATGACTCAGGTAATCATTTTCAACACTTTCCTAATGTTAATTTTTATTATTTTTATATCGTCTCAAAACTGATAGTAATAATTTTTAAAATGCAAATGTGGGTCCACAGCGACCAGCCGGACTCCGGCCTTTCGAGAGAAAGCAACCACTTGCGCCAGCTCCAGCCCCACAGGATGAATCAACAGAGACCTTGGCCAAGTTGGAGAGTCACCTAGAGCGCTTGACAAGGGACATTCCCAAGACTAGCATAGATGACATCCCTCGTCGGCTTCAGCGCTATGTGACTGGAGTCCCCGGACCTTTTAGGAGGTTCCTTTGTAAGGTGGCCTGTGCAGTGGTTTCGTATCGAGATCATCACCAGTGATGGGATGATCGCTTATGTAGTCACATGTGACATTTTGCTTTTTTGTACCTATCATTTTTTGCCGATCATAAGGTGTTTTTCAACCTATGATCGAGGACGATGTATTTTTTGACACACTCCTATATATATATGATATCGTTATTACTAGCTTTTCTTGTTAAACATGTTATGGAATGTTTTTAAATTTACTTGTATGATTATCGCACATGTCTACTTAACACTTGAGAAGCAATTGCATCTGCTAATGTATTTAAAGATCTTAGAATATGCTGATATTCAACATAATCAAAATCACGTTCCAAGAGACGCAAAAAATAATCTTAATAAAACTGGATTTCTAATGGCGTATACTTTATTAAGCTGTAATACAACGAGTTCAGAATCTAACCTCACTATCAACTCCGAATCCCAAATGAAATAGATTCAGATAATAACTCCACCACTGCACTATACTCTGCAATGTTGTTTGTTGTTTGACTGAGGCTTACCCCATGCATAGATACCAACTCGTAAGAGGGCGAATAGATAACCCAAGCTGCGGAAGAAATATTCCGTGTACTATGACAAGTACCATCAGCGTAACCAATATATGTTTGAAGAGGCGTCGACATATGCGACATCAAACGTAAAACCAAGATAAGCAGGAATAACGATGGAAAAATCAATCTCTAAGCTAAGCACACTTTAATCGAAAACACACCAGCTAGAAGAAAAACTAACCTAATTAAAAATATCCAAACTCGCTTTAAGCATAATATCTTTTCAGGTAAAGACCATTTCTGGGTTTACCTAAAGAGACCCCGTCAAAGTCTACCAACTCATAGGCCCCTTTTGCTAGCTTTCGCTTGACAACAAAGGGACCATGCCACATAGGCACGAATTTTCCAGCGCCCAATTTATCATTTGCTTGATCATATAAAAGGACTAAATCTTCATCCGAAAAATTTTGAGGGGTTACATTTCGATCATACTGAGCCTTAATACGTTTGGCATGAGATTCGATTGCTAATGCAACATCGCGGTGATTCTCATCTAGCTGAGCTAAGTATAATAAATGTCTTTCCTCTTCGGAAGTAGCTGGAAGTAATTCGATGGCCATTCGCAATGACGGGATTTCTCATTCAATAGGTAACACAACTTCCAAACCATAAACTAGTTGGAAAGGAGTGAACCCTGTTGATGTTTTGACTGAGGTTCGGTATGCCCATAGCGCTGAAAATAACATGTTGTGCTAGTACGACCGATGAATCCCAATGATCCGTTAGATCATGATGACTAAGACTTTGTTGATGGCTTCAACTAGACCATTAGCTTGTGGATAATAAGGAGTTGAACTATCATGACGCAAGCCAAGCTGGTTTGTAAGTTCTGTCATCATAACATTTCGAAAATGACATCCATGGTCAGTGATAATCGCTTGTGGAACACCAAACCTAGAAATTATATGATTGAATACGAAAATTGCAGCTGTTTTGCCGTCTACCTCAAATGTAGTTATCGCCTCGGCCCACTTAGTAAAATAATCTACCGCGAGGATAATGTACACATGCCCCCTGGCCGAGTGAGGGTTACATGTAATATAATCGATACCCCATTTGGAAAAAGGACCAACGACAATTATAGGGTGAAGAGGAGCAGGCGGAGTGCGCATCTTTCGATCAAAAATTTGACAATTGTGGCATTTTCGGACCACAGTAATACAATCTTTAAATAAAGACGACCAGAAATAGCCAGCGCGCAATATCTTTTGGGCAGTGGCATACCCAGACATATGACTGCCACATGCTCCAGAGTGACAGTCATTTAAGACCCTTTCGGCTTCCTCATGAGTCAAACAACGTCAAAAAATTGATTCTGCCCCCAGGCGATAAAGAGTGTCTCCAATAATTTTGAATTGCTGGAATTGGAATCGGACTTTCTGACGCTCGGATCGTGAAAGATCAGGTCGAAAGGTTTGGGTTTGGAGATAAGTAATGATATCTCCATACCACGGATCTAAAGTGCTGATCAGAAACAAGGATTTGTCTGCAATGGGCTCCTCTGCCACAGTTTCTGAATCAACACGGGGGAAGTCACACATAAGTTCCACGAAAACTAAAGATTTCTTTGACTTGGACTTTTCAAATTCCAAATCAAACTCCTGCAAGATGACAATCCATTTGGAGTACTTGCCCCCCAGCAATTGTTTGTTCAAAATATAGATCATGGGGTTGCAATCAGAAATCACCGTAGTTTTGCGTAATAAAATGTAATGATGAAAATGTTGGACATCTTGAACAGCTGCCAATGCCAATTTCTCCACATGTGAGTATTTTAGCTCAGTTGGATTCAACGTGCGACTAAGGTAATATATCACATGTTCCGTACCGAATTCATCTTCCTAAACTAACACCATTCCAATGGTGGAATAGGAAGCGGCGAGATACAAGTAGTAGTCCTAGTTGTAGTTGGGAGGATGGAACAACGGTGCATGGGTCAACGCATGTTTTAACGCATCAAAAGATTTCTGAGCTATCTTATCCCAAAAGAATGAAGCATTTTGTTTCAACAACTGGGTAAAACCCTTTGTAATCTCGGCATAGTTAGGGATAAATCGACATAAAAAGTTTGATTTCCCTTGCAAACTTTGGAGTTAGCGAAGACTCGAAGGAGGAGGAAATTTGACGATAGCTTCGACCTTCGAAGGATCGACACGAATGTCAGCTTTCGAAACTACAAATCCCAGTAATCGACCCGTTTCAATGCAAAACACGCACTTTTGGGGATTAAACCAAATCCGATAATGCCTACACCTCATGAAGATTGCTCGTAAATAGATAAGGTGATCAGCTCTATGTAATGAATGAGCAGGCAAGTCATCGAGATAAGGTTGCACAATGTGTTTTATAACATGAAAAGCATAAGACATAGCCCTTTGAAAAGTTGCGCCAACGTTCTTAAGGCCGAAAGGTAATTTTAAATAAGAAAATGTTCCCCATGGATAAATGAATGCCATTTTTGGTTGATCGACAGGCAGAATATTGATTTGATTGTAGCCCAAAAAGCCATCCATAAAGGACAAAATTTCATTGCCGGCACAATCATCAATAATTTGATCGATTTGGGGTGTAGGGTAATTGTCTTTTGGACATGCTCGATTAATATCCCTATAGTCGATACAAATTCTTATTATCCCTTGCTTTTTGTTCACAGGAACAATATTCGATACCCAATCCATTAGCGGTATTGGATAAATGAAACCTGCTTTCAATAGTTTTTGAACTTTTGCTTTAATTGCAGTAGCGTTTCTTAGGTGAATTTGATGCAAACGTTGTCGAACGGGTTGAGTGTCCGGGTAGGTTTTAATTTCATGAATTACGATTGCTGGATCGATTCCTGGCATTTCCTCATAGGGCTAGGAAAACACGTCGCGAAATTCTTGAAATAGGGCCTTGTATGTTTTGATTTCATCGTCTGTACAAGAGGCACCTATATGAACTATTTTAGTAATTCCAGGCTTAACTGAAATGTCAAGGGGAATAGTTTTAGAAATATTTCCCAAATTTAACTCAGAGTCAAGATGTTTCATTGGATTTTGAGCATCCTTAACATATTCAGTTGTAAAGATTGATGAAAAATCGTTTTCAAAACGATCACTCTCGGGTAAAAACGAAGACTTGTGATGTAGATCTTCCCATGGTAATTGATCGACACATAGGATTTCACAAATTTTCTCATCTGATTGAACAAGTTCAGAAAACGTTTCTAGTTCCGAGGCTGATGTTGAAAATGAGTCTTCATGGACTTCATTCATTAAGTCGATTTGGGTTGATATTGGGTCGGAAAACGACTGCACAACCTGATATGCAAATTCATACGGACTCAAAGGCATAAGAGTACCAAATGAGTCTAACTCAGTTTCAGAAGGAATGATCCAAGGATCAGCATTAACGATGGTTCCTGATGAAATCATATGAATTGTTGCAGTAGAAGATGATGCGTTGATAGGAGGGAAAGGAAAAGTGCCCAGTAAACCAGAATCTTTAACTAACCCTACACCAACATCCCTATAAGGGATCATCTCTTTGCCAACGTGCTGAATACTCTCAGCAGAGGCTGGGTCGGATGAAAAGTATGACAACTGATCTATAGTTACGATCTTTCCATTATGAGGGAACTTAATAAGCCGAAATACCGATGAGACAACAGTTGTCATAGCGTAAGACCAACTACGACCCAAGAGAAGGTTGTAATCTAGAGGGGCATCAACCACCTCCACATCTAGATTAACGGTTTTACCTTCAACCCCTATAGGTAGATCCTGTAAAATGCCGAAAGGATGAAACCCACGGCCATCAAAAGCCTTAAGAATCGTCGGGGATTGATTTAGTGAAGGAGAACCAAGCGATCTCCAACACTATATCAACATAATGCACATGGAAGATCCCTCGTCAATCACAGTCCTATGAACAGGTCTGTTTTTTACTATCACTGGAATCTGGACAGCCATTTGATGAGGTAAACACGGTGCACTATTTTCTAGATCGAAGATTATAAGGTTTGGGTCCTGAGCGTCAACAACTCCTATAGCCGACAAAAGTAATTTGCGTTGTGCTGGACATGATTGCAGCACTTCCAAAGCCGACATTGCTGAAGGTGAAACAACTAAATCCTCAACAATATTGTAATTCTGAGCCGCTCTCGCATGTGGATTGAAAGCAGACTTTCGAAGTACACCCTTTGTGTGCGGTTTGATTATGAAGTCCGGGTTAGGTTTCTCGATCTGTAGTGGATCGGAACCGGGAGCTGAGGTTGATGGATTGGAATGAGAAGATTCTGCTTCTTTACCATCAACAGGACTTTTACTGCCATAATCTTGCGATCGAGTCGCAATCCTTACATGAGACATCACCAAGATGGGTTCTTCATTGGCACTAGAGGATGAACCTATCATCTTACTATCTTGAGCCGGAAAAGGATCCTTCAAGGCAGCAGGAGTTTGGGAACCTTTGAAGATTTTTGCAACTTCCGCCTGATGGGGGCAGTCTCTCGTATAATGATTTTCATCGCAGATGAGACACGGATAACGAGGTTTGCATTTTTCATCAGTGGGTTCTGCTTTTTCGGGTTTCTCTTTTGAATTTTTCTCTTTATTATTCTTCTTCCCTTTCTTCTTACCATTGGTTTTTGGTTTAGCTGTAGATGATTCTACAACGTGAATATTGGCGGAAAGTTCAGCAGAAGACTCCCTTGTCGGGGAATCTGGCAAGGTTATTATAGGAGAAGAATTCTTAGAAGAGTTCTTCTTACTTTTAGTATTCACCGTGCCAATCATACCATCAGCGGCATGAGACCCTGAAGGAGCAGCAACAATTTGATTTTGACTAGGTAGGTTGGGGATCTTCTCGTGTAACGTACCTGACTGAGTGTAAACTAAGTCAAGGTACTGTGCTTGAGCAGTGACTTGCTCTTCAGTAACTACTCCGACTTTAGCTACATCTTCAGTGATCTTGGGAAATAAGGATTTTACAAACCATTCAGCTAAGATCTGATCCGGGATATAAACCTTCACTAAACGCCGTCAACGTCTCCATTCATGGATATGATCTAAGATGTAAGTGGACGTCGACTACTTTAATGAAGTTAATAGCTCCGTGCCATTGTCATATCTGATTGGCAACTGAAAATGAGTTAAAACGAGGTAGCTAACTGACTAAAATCATAAAAAGTGGCTCGCGGTAATTCGATATACCATTTGGCCACAAGACCAATTAAAGTGCATTGAAAAAGACGTAAATGAATAGAATCATCTGAAATGGAGTTGGACGCACACCAGAGATGATAAGTCATCACATGGTTCGACGGGTCCTCGCCTAGTTTACCTTCGAATTTAGGAATATCACTGGGCAACTTATGTGGCATTGGCGGCCAATACGGAAGATAGTTGATTGGATCGTTCGTAAGGCGCGTCAAGTCCAAAGTTGCAATGAATGGTAACTGCCGATTAGGGTCCTTGAAACTTGGGGTCTGCAAACCAGCCCCAGGAGTGTTGAGATTTTCTGTTTTGCATAAGATAGGCAAAATCTCAGTTGATGACAACAATAGGAATCAGTTCCTAAATTAGCTCCAGGTTGTTGGGAGATGATTAATGCCTCCTATATTTGATGTGAGTGAGTTAATGAGGTTGTTAGATTCTCTATGCTATATAACAGGCAACCATTCGGATGTTTTCTATGAGGGTGAGAGTTTTGTGAGGATTTTATTATGTAATCTCCTGTTTGAAAAATAAATTTCCGATACCTATGTTTGGTGGACGTAACCCAGATTGGTTGGGTGAACCACGTTAAAAGCTGTGTCTTCTGTGCTTGTTTTATCTGCTGTGTTTATTTATTTAACTAGCTGTGCATCTGATCTCCAACAAGTGGTATCAGAGCACGTTGGAGGAGCGGCACAGTTGGAGGTGGAGCGCAAAGAGGTGCTAGTGCGTGTTGGACTACAGTCTAACCTGCGTGGAGCATTTTTCTTTGCTGCGTGGTGGAACATATATTACCTGCATGCTGTTGCATGGAGGAGTGGCACAAAACCTGCGTGCTGTTGCGTGGAGGAGTGGCACAAAACCTGCGCTGAGGGATATTACCTACGTGCGTGGTCTAGGCGCTCTGTTGGGTTTGCAATGAGGTGCGTTGAAGTATTATGCGGTATGTATATCTGCTGCTTGATGTGTTTAAAGGAATGCGCGCAGAGATTACCATAAGCACGGGCCTGATCCACGTCAATTGGCAGTGGAGCGAGATTACCATACACACGAGCCTGATCCGGTATATTGATGATTATGCAGTATGTATATCATGTGCGCTGAGTAAAGGTATGTCAATTTGTTGCGTGGAGCCTGAAATTTACTCGCTGGTGCGTGTGTAAATTTACTCGCTAGTGCATGTGTAGATTAAACAATCCCAATTGGATAAGTTACAAGCCAAGGATATTTTTTCCACAAAGTCAAAATTCTATGCAGGAGTTTCATACACCTACCTCAAATAAATACTCAGATTGATCAACCTAGGAAAAATTGATCACTGTCATACCATTTTTCCAACGGTGATACGTTTTTTTTTGCGGTGATATGCTTGTTTGTTTTTCCAACAGTGATACGATAGTGGACTGTTTCATATGTGCATGTAATTTCAGTTGGCTGCAGAAGCAGTTATGTAATAATTTTGTATTATTACCACTAATCAGTTTTCGCATTTGGGAATATAAAATAAGGCATAAATTTGGTTGGCGGTTTTTTGGTGAACATATTGTGCTGACATGGAAGCTGCATTGCTATGCACAATTTTTGTAAATTGTAAAGGATAACCGAAATCTGGAGCATTGTCCTGCTCTCCATTTTATTCTTCTTAAAATGCCAGTGGATTTCGTTTCTTTACTTTTTGGAGCGCCCATAGGTGTTATGAATATTGCAGATTTTTTGAGCCAGAAGCAGGGAAATTTTGTTTTTGGTGGTGGTCTTTAAATATTTGTAATTTGCATGGCAAATGCAAGTTTTTTTTTGGCAAAAGAAGAAAGGCATATGCATTTTTTGTTTTGTTCATTGCTGGTATTTAAACACAAACTTCATTTATTGAAAGTTGTTATTTTGGAGATTATTATGTTTTTTGGCTGATACAAGATGGCGAAAAATCAGAGTGCCCGGTTTGAAATTGAGAAGTTTAATGGCAAGAATAATTTTGAGATCTGGAAGGTGAAAATGCATGACTTGCTTGTCCAACATGGCATGGCAAAGGCGTTGTTGGGCAAGTCCAAATAACCTTACAACATCACAGATAGTGAGTGGGCCGAGATGGATGAAAGAGTGATACGTGCTATTCGACTGTGTCTAGCTAATGATGTCCTGTTTAATATTGTGTCAGAGACAATAGCTGCTGGTTTGTGGATGAAACTGGAGAAACTGTACATGACCAAATCCTTAACCAATAGGATTCTCCTGAAGCGACATTTGTATGGTTTGCGAATGAAGGAAGGTACATCAATTTCTGATCATTTAAATGCTTTTAATACTCTTCTTTTGCAATTACAAAGTATAGAAGTAAAAATTCCATCCGAGGATAAAGCTATTACTTTATTGTGCTCGTTGCCCAAGTCATGGATCATTTTTGTTTACTCTATAAGTCTTAGTTCATCAGAAACTATTGAGTTTGATGATGTAGTTGCATCCTTATTATCGAAAGAAACAAGGAGGAAGTCACATTCCGAAACCTCTACATCAGAAGCTATGATGGTTAGAGGTCGTTCAAAAGAAAGATGCCCTAGGAAGCCGAGCAACTCACGTTCCAAGTTGAAAGGGAAGAAGAGTAAGCTAAAGTGCTGGTTTTGTGGCAAATCAGGGCATTTAAAGAAGGACTGCTGGAAGCGACAACAACAAACTTCAAAAGCAGAGTCTTCGACAGAGAAGAAGGAGGCAAATACGATAGATACAGGTTCGGCATCTGGTTCAGGTATGAGTGATGAAGTATTATCAGTTAATGTGTCAAATCATGGTCAACATTGGTTGTTAGATTCCAGTGCATCAAACCACATGTGTATCCATAAATAATGGTTTAAGGAATATAAATCAATTAATGATGGTGTTGTGTACATGGGTAATGATGTAACATGTAATATTGTTGGGATTGGGAGCATACAACTACAAATGTTTGATGGGACAACTA
>APFE031355588.1:93425-132675 GCA_000404065.3 Pinus taeda | reverse complement strand
TGCGGGCCCGCAGGAAAAAGTAAGAGAAAGTGCGGAGCCAGAGTTACATTGCTTTTTTGATGTCTTTCTCTCATTTCTAAAGCTTGTTTTGAAGAGCTGAGGTTTAAGACCTGCTTAGGAAGCTGGTATAGGTGGTGATAGACCTACACCGATTGCAAATAATCAAGGTGACGACATTTTTGTGTAACAGTGGCCATATTGTGAGTGTTAAAATCCTTGGCTTAGTGATTAAAAGGTAGAATATTGATTATTGTATGTTAAGGAGAGTGGCCTTCATGTTCTCTACCCTAATTTGAATATTTTTAACCTATATTGAATCTTCCTTTTAAGGCATCTAATTTGGATTGGGGGTGGCCATCTAGAAGAAAAAATATAGTGTAGTTGAGCCTATGGTTGGGTGGAAAGTGGCTCTCCCTTCTTCAATTTCCAGCAAAACTTAAGTGACTCAAGTAAGTGTATATATTCTCTTTAATGAAATGGCTTGGTTTGATTCAAAGCTTCATGAATGTTATTATGTTGGGTTATTGAGTATGTTGAAATAAAGCACTGAATCATTGTACAATTTTGCTTGGTTACTAGATGCTATTTCTTTCATGAATGAATGTGGTATGTCGAAGTATATGTCTTCCTATAATGGATTTGAGAGACATTTATGTTGTAAAAAAGAATCCAAAGGTTGAAATTTTGAGCCAAGGCTCTTCTTGTATTCTATTATTGTGCCTAGCATTACCAAGCCTGTTGTGGGATGGAATAGCTGTGTTGTATCCCTATTTAATTGAGAAGAATTGAAAGTTCTGCAATGACGGGAGACTTTGTTTCCTCTATTAATAAGCTAGATTGATAGCTTATCTATTTTTAATATTTGGAGTTTTAATTCTAAAGTTGTAGTCCCAAAGGAGTGATTAGGATCTTGTACAACTGGGTGGAGTTATAGATTAGGCCCTGGGCCATCTCTTTCTCTTCTTTAGAGAATAATTCTAATTATGGGCTTTATTTTGGAAAGCATTTGTAGAGTGTTGAAGATTTATGAGTCCTCATAAGTCATTATGCAAGTTTTGTTGCACTATCGGAATCATTCTCAGTCCTCGAAATAGTCTAAGAAACTCTCCTTTAGAAGCCTTTTTTCCTCAGAATATTTAGGGATTAAGTTTGAAATTTATGGATTGGGGGCTTTTAGCCTCAACCCCTAGTCACATGGGCTATCAGGTGCCATGACCAAGGGATTAGCTGCAAAGGTGGGCCTAAGCATGAAGGTTCATTAATTCAACCAAGCCTTAATTTATGATAGGCATTCTTAGTTCTCTCGATGGCTCGGTGGTCCATTCACTGGATTGACTTAGGTCAATAAAGACACTTCTTTAGATTTCTTCATGGCCTAGTGATCCATCAACTAGACCAAGAAATGGCATGAGATATAGATTCTATTTAATGTAACTGATAGGAGTAGGATCCATCAAATAACAACAATTATTATCAGAGTCTATTAGGAATGTAGCATGCCAACCCAAATTTACCCAATTTTACAAGATTTCCAGGGTAAACATGAGACGAGTGTTAGTATGACATGTCCTGACCTCCAAGTTCTAGTTAAGGAAGTGGGGCCTACAAAGTGAACACTTAATGACATCCCATAGGGACTCTAGATCACTCGAGAGTTGGACAACCACCCTAGGTGATCAATCCCTGAGCTGGAACCCTTTTTCTTTGACCTAGATCCATAACTGCACCCTTGGCACTACATCCATGTGGTTGGAAGCCTATAAACCTCACTCGCATGCTTGCTTCCATGTGGTTATGACCCAAATCCTCCAATTTAGTGCCAACGGTTCCAAGATCTTAACCATTTTTCCAGGCTAGTCTTCAAACCACTACCCATAATTCACTATAACTTTCCAGAAGCATAGAAAAGATGATAACAATGCTTAAACATTCAAACTCAAGCAAGAACTTGACCCAGTATGCCTAATCCATAACAGACATTTTTTCAAACATATGGAAAACATGTAAGCTACAGGTCATGAATGCATATCTAATCATAAACGGATAGTCTTCATCTAAGAATCACCAAGAAATCTCTAAACCCTCTCTAGCTCGCTACAATATCACTTGTTAGATTATGAATTCATTAACCATACAATAACTTATCAAAGCATGATAGGAACCATAGATAGAATACATAATATAACCAACAATAACCAGCACAAAAACCATGGCAAATCAACCGTAGTCTCAACATGATAACCAATACAAGTGCTCATAAATCACAATAGGAAAATATATCTATTAACATATGAAAATTCCAACCAAGTCAACGACTTCCATGTACCACTCGACCATAAATTGGGTTGAACTATATCTCTCTTACAACCAATCACCCTCACACCATTTTCCAAGCATGAATGTGGGATCTCATGGAATAAATCAAGACAAAACCAATTAGGACTTCTATAAGACAAACTACCTCAATCCTCAACCACAATGATTCCACGTCTGCAGTGTGGAAATCACTAACATCAACCAGATCGGTCTCTACCCAAGTTGTCCAGGGCTCCAGGAATTAATAACTCAACCCACAACCTTCCAGGGCTCTAGAGCGTTTGTTCCAACCACGACTCTAGGAAATAGTAACTCAACCCACCAAGGGCTCTAGAGAATTTTTCCCAACCAATGACTCCAAGAACTATCAACTCAACAAAAATTGTTCTAAGGCTTCCAAGGTGTTTGTTCCAACCCACATCCATAAGGAAATTGAGCACCAATTAGAAAAACACAAGTGGAAAACCCACAACACCATGACTATCCAGGAAATGGCAAGGCAAGATTAAAGCACTGTCAATCCAGGCAAATCTCCATGTCAATAACAACACAATACCAAGGGATCACATTCATATACCATGAATCCAAAAATCAGCAAGGAAATAACATATGCAACCTATTACCTACAAAGTGTCCCTATTGTAGTTGTTGATCCAATTGTTCCCTTGCGCTCCCTTGCTTTCCTTTCATTTCTTTCTCCAATCCAAGTGAATACTAGAATGCTCCAAGAATGCTCTAAGTGTGCAAGAGTATGAGAGAATGAAAGTGTGAGAGAATGAACTAGAGCTCCACCACAAAACTGTCAAAAATCCAACAACTATCTCTTTGAAGCCTTTTTTTATCATTGAGGCCTTTATTTTCTTCATTTTTCCTCTAATTTCCCTTGCATGCAATTTTGTGTATTTTCACCTTCCTTTTCTCTTATTTTCCTTTATTTCCATAATTAAATGCCAATTATGCCTCTTTTCTTTTTCTAATTTCCACATCCATTAATTAATCACAAGTGATGCCCACTATAAGTGTTTTTCCAAAATTCAGCTTGGAATACATGTCCCATGACCTTGGTCTTATTTTTATTTACATGGAAAATCAACTAGAGGTTGTTACAAATCCCTCCCCCTTGGAGGAACACAGTCTTCGACGTTTGTAACAAACCTGGTGAAAGTTCCATGTAATAAAAGTTAAAAATAATAACCACAGTTGATGGGACACTTATTCCAAGTTGAATGTGGGGCGAGACATCCTAGGGGGTGTTCATTTGGTTGTTTATGGCTAAGGAAATTGACAAAGCCAATGGCTAAGGCTTTGAAAAGGCAACATGGAATTTTTGGCAGATTTATTTATGAAAAATAATGGAAATTAGGAGAAAAAGGAGGTGAAAGGTCACAAGTTGCATGTGAGGAGGAAAATGAAGGAAAATAATGGAAAATGAAGAAAATAGAGGCCTGATTCATAAAAATCCTTATGGGGATCAATTAGTAACCTTTTTTCAGTTGAGTTTTGGAGCTCTCTCATTACTCTCTCTCTCTCTCTCTCTCTCACTCTTGGACACTTAGAGTTTCTAGAGCACTTTGGCATTGGAGCAAGAAAGACAAGAAGGCAAGATGAAGCAAAGATCAAGCAGGGAAAGGTAAGATCAAGTAGCTACAACAGGCGTCATTAGGTATTGATCCTCATGTGTATTTTCCTTACTAGATTTGGCATGCATGGTATTGCATGTGGTTCTTTTCTATCATGGCATGGGTTTTTCCAGGTGTGACAATGTTCTTCAGCCTAGCCTTGCCATTTCCTGATAACTTTGATGAGATGGGTTCTCAAACTTCGGTTAATGTGGAATGGCCGAATGAATTTGAGGATGAGTGGGGTGGATATCTGAATTGACAAACACATGGCCTAGTGGTCCCTGAACCAGACTGTTGGGCCTCAAATATGCCCATTTTTCCACCATACAATACCATTATTAATAACCTAAATTCCCATAATTTTAACTCATTTCATACCATAATTCGACAACTTGCCGCCAATTCATATCTTACACTTTGTGGTTGATTATCATTAGTTTTCTTAACTTTTCAATGATTAGAGATGAATTTTCTATGATTTTCTAATGATGGTTTTGCCAAGTTCATTTACTACAGAGATCCATTGTGGAAATTCTTCGTAATTCAATTAAACTAGTTACTATAGGTTAAGTATATAATTCTTGTAGATTAAAATCTCATTTATGATCAAATTAAGAAGAATATCAAGATTCTAAGGCATGTGGTTAGCAGAATCTTAAGTACAAAATCAAGTACATAATTTTTGGGTTAAGTACAAAAATTATGGGTTTGACGGTTTCAAAGCAGCATGGTTCCATATATTTCGGGTTGTAAATTTATTTTGTTTCTTGTTCAAGCTATATGGAGCTGCAATCATATATTCTATATCTCAATTATGCTATGCATGGATCATGGGATTTCCCAAGACAAATTTGACATAACCAATTCCAAAAACATTATTTGAAATGTATTTTTATAATTTTGTTGGCTTTGGGCTAAGATCAGATCCTTGAGTTTTGGATCTCAAATTGTGAAAGCATATTATATAGAGGGAGAGTTACGTAGAGGAGAGTTACACAAGAGTTACAAGTTATAGGTTACACATAGAGGAGTTATGTAGGAGAGGAAGCACAACTGTTGTACATTGAACTCTGTTTTTGGATGAATTAATAAAAGGCGATGAAATTGTTGTAGCCTTGTTGCCCATTTTATGAATTGAGATTAGACTTGCAGCACATGGACAAAAAAGGCCGCCTGAACCCATCCTGTTTGCAGGGTTAATATAGATTATGTAAGTGTGTTTATTTCCTTTTTATATTTTATTTCTTGCAAATGGTTTTAATTAGATTTAATTACTTTGTTAAAAAAAATTTGCAATTTTTTTTTGCGTTCTAGATTATGTAATTGCTTTCTGATTTATGGTGTGACCCCAGTACAATAGTTTATTTGAATTTGATTTTAGAATTTATTAAAATAATTGATTGAATTCTCATTTACTTTTATTAGCAATTTTCAGAAATTTTTCATATAATTTCGTACATAAGTTTCCTTTAAGATTTTCATAGGTTTGAGTTAAGGATGATGAGTGTAATGTTATTTGAGTTTCACAAGCATGTGCAATATTGTTATGAGCATACTTTGTATATGAAAACTCTGTAATTATTCTTCCAAATTCATGAATATTGGAGAAGAAAGTTTCGATTTAAATAAGTTTTTGAAGGAATAATTTTCATGTTTTAAACCGAATCTTTTGTCTTGAATGGAAGTGTTTCATTGAATCCACATGTCAGTGGTGTGAAAATCCTGTAGCTTATGCCCCGTTTGAATATCCAGAATCAATCAATTAGGAATAGAGTGATTTCTTAGTACATATTGCATGCCATTTATAGAGTGCTATTTTATTTGCTTGAGTCATAGTGTGTTAATCATCAAAGTAGATAATTTGTTATTTCCTGATTTTGTAGTGAGATTTAATTAGATTTATTTCTGAAACTGTGTATGTTAATTCAGATTGGTTCTAAGCTAGGAAATCGTAAGTTGTAGAATGATTTTGATTTAAAAACAAATTTTTTGTTCTGTACTTAATTCTGTAAATTGATTTAGAAACAAAAATTATGATTCTATACCTAATTTTGTATATTAATTTAAGAACAGTAATTTCGTACTCTATTCAGCACCTTATCCTGGAATTATTAGATGTTAGTTTAGATTAGATGCTCTGATCCCGCGTTACTTGTGCTTGTGCCTCTAAGTCTTATGACCCCATATTGATAATTTAATGTTGGAATTATAACACATTTGGGGAGGTGCTAAAGGGATTAGAGCATAGTTTCTTTCACAAGTTTGTTTGTGTGATCTTAGTTGTAGGACAACTAGAGGGAGGAGAAGACAGTAAGACGTGAGTGAAGAGCCACACATCTGCTTTGGTTTGGGGTCGCTCCAAAGTTTGGTTGTCCAAGTAAGTGAGGAGTTCAAGTTTGGTAAGTTTTATTGCGATTAGTAGCTTTAATTCATTTAGTTTAAAATTTCAAGCTCTTTAAAGATAAAACATTTTTGGGGTGATCTAAGAACCCCTTTGTACTAATCCATGTTGCGAGACAAGGATCATCAAACAGTGGGAGAAATTCAAGAATGATTGAGAGCTTGAAGAATGTCCCTCGAAGTACTTTCTCAAATCCTCACAGTAGCTGGGATATTTGCCTCTCAGAAAGAGTTCATCCTAACCACGTTAAGGAAATTATCTATCTCCCCACAACCATAAAAGCATTTGAAAGTCTCCCTTGATTCCTCTTGCCTATCTACCAAGGAGATCGAGAAATCATGTACCAAATCCGACGAGGAGCATCCCACTGAACCTGAGATTGAGGAACTTTCACCATGCCCAACGACAAGCCTTATATGCATTCCAGAGATCAATTATCCAAGTTTTCCTGGCATGACTGAAGAGGATTTCTAGAGTGGTCTAAATGAAGAAATGGGTCAATACGACTAGGATTATATCGAGCATTAGTTCCAGATCACAATCCAGTCAAAGTACCACTCTCATCTTCAAATACTCTTTGTATCACATCTTTAAAAACTGTTGATTTTTCATGCTTATGTACCTTCTGAAGTTTATATGTTAAATCTGGGCATGAATATATCTTTGTACCTACTCCGCACATGGCTTCATTGGAAGTTCTCTTTCACTTGAAGGAGGATGTATTTTCTTCAATGTTTGTAGGAAAGTTAGTATTGTAATAAATAAATAAATGAAAATAGTAAAGATAAAAATAAGTCCTTTTGTGAAAACCAACTTGTCTGGCGCAACTCGACAGGGACTTTGCTTGAAAACTAGGTAACTGGTGGGCAAGGTTCCCAATAAAGTTTGTAGATTTGTATGAGTTCTTCAAATCATGTATTTTTCAAGTCATTATATTTATACTCGAGTTGGTTGATGTGGGATACCTTAAAGCCCACCTGCCAACAAGCTTTGTCCCATTGACATCAACATATTATCTGGGATCAAGGTTAGGGTTAGATAAGGTACCTAGGAGCCTGCATGACTTAATGTCACGTGTCCTTGTCATCTACTAAGGAAATACATCAATGTTTCTTGGTGGGTGAATTTTGCAGTCCATTCGACTTCGACAAATCCATTCATGGCTAGTAGAATGTACCTAGTGCCTTGATTCCCATTGACATCAAAGGTGGGATATCCCGCATTGTTTTACAACCTCCTCAATGGTTGGTAATCCAACGATTATTTCTTATGTTTGACATCGACACCATTTATTCACATATGCAAGATTGCACATGGGTGTGTAGCGGTTGAAGACTATATGGCTTTGTGATCTCAACACAGATTTGCAGCAATTTGGATATGTTATCACTCAGGTTGTTCCCCAAAACTTGTGAGAAAAGGGAATATGGCCGAGGTAACCACTAACCAATCTTTTAGATGCAAATTCTAGCCAAACTGCATCCAGAGAGGGCTCTCTCTTTATAATTTAACTTTGTTTTTTGAAGTATTTTATGCTAGTTATGATGTGCATGGTTTTGTTTTAAGTTTGTTTGGATGGTGATTTTAAACAGAGCTGGGATGCAAGTCTGAAACATTTTATTCCATTGGGCAAATGGAGCCTATGAAGATGGATTGTTGAGTGTGTTTCTCTGATAAAGGGCAATACTACATAGCAAGATAATCAATTGGAACAATTTTAAAATTTAGAAATTGATGGAATGTAAGCCAGTGGATGAAGGGCAGTTAAGAATCCTTCATCATGATAGCAGAGGGAAAGTGCATGAATATTATTAAGGAGCAGTAAAGAATTCCTTGGCAATTCTCAAAGTGAAAGAATCATTAGAAACAGAAGCATCTAAGAATTCCTGTTTATCCTAATTCTGAAGAAAACATAAATAACAACAGGGATTGAACACATAGTGTATTTAAACAAGTTATGGGCTATTCTTTTTCCCTGTTACTAAGATTATGAAACATATATGAAATTTGTAAACATAGAAAACACAAAACACAATTTAGAACAACTTATTGATCCATAGAAAGACACAGGAATTCTGTAGCAGAGCCCAGAACATCAAATCCACATTCAAACGGTCCAGCAGCAGTGCACCTCAACAACCTTTGTATTAAAAAATCTTAGAGCTACAACGTGGTACAAAGAGGAAAATCACCAACCCCAAATACATTTCTTGGGGATGTATTTATACAAAAGAGAGTTACAAAATATCTTGTGGATAAGATATCAAGCAATAAATTCCTTCACCTACTCTAACAAGGGAATAAATGTAGGAGTAATTTTTGCTGTGCTGGCTGCTTTAACTGATAAGATATTTTTGACTTTTTAATTCAGGAAGTTGGCTGGCAGCTGTGTATTTACTTTGCGTTCTTGCATTGTTGTCCCGACCCTTTCACCTGTGCTTGATTCTGCTTTAATGCGTCCTAGTCCTCGCTTGACCTCCTTCCTCTATTGTTTTCATCTTTATTATATCTGCCACGTGTTTTGTTATTTGACCAAATGTAGATAAAAAGAAAAATCCAAATTACCTTGGTAAAATTTCCAGCATGCTCTGCCACCATTGGTTTGTTGGCAACTGATGTCTTTGTATTTTTACTAGTGTTTCATCAGCCTCAGTATACCTATAGAAGTTGGGCTTGACTTCAAAAAGATGATTTATTTCATGTTCAATATAAAACAAATTTTCCAATTTGTCATATAAACTCTGTCCGGAGGGAGGTCATGTGTCTTCTGAAGTGCTTGATGATGTTGTGATTTGATTTATAACATATGTGTTTACCCTGTGAGCATATTGTTGATGTGTTAATAGTCTTTGATTGCTGGTTAGTAAACTGGGTAGACCCTTCTGCTGCAAGACTGTAAACTTCTCTGTGAAGGCATTAATCTCCATCTGCATTTCTTGACACTTCCTTTCCAAAGTCTGTACAAAATTCCTCATTGTTAGCACCTTTTTCACTATCAAAATGGTGCCTGTTCTGTCCACGATCTCCAAAGCTGCTAACTGTTCTTTAGTATGAGTATTCAAAAAATGGATCAGTCTATTGGCCTGCTCAGGCATGTTTCCCAATGATGCCCTGGCCCTTTGAATTTCCACTTGGGCCCTTTCTATCAATTCTATTTGTTCATGGATTGTTTGAATTGGTTGCCATTGGTCAGTGATAGACTGGCCAATTTTTGTCCACAAAATCATTTTGATGTCTGCTAGAGGTTTATGCAAGGTGAGATGTTTTTCCAATGATTTCACCTTGTTCTCCAGGGCCTTTACCTCTCTGGTTTTCTCTGCCACTGTTATCTTTGATTTTTCATAGCTTACCTCTAGTTTGGCCAGTTTTTCTTTTGCCTCTTTAAGCTCTGACATTTGGGCCTCCAGCTCTTTTACTGCTTTCATTAATTCATCCATGCCCATGCTGGTATCTGGCCCTGTTGTTGTTGCTGAAGCTGAGGTACCTGCTGTTGATGCTGGGATAGTGGGAGGGACTGCGGTTGTTCCGGTGGGGGGGGGGGCAGTGGTACCTGTTGGAGCTGTTTCAGGTGGCTAGGAGGTCAACTCTCCTTGCTTCTGTTTAATTGCATTCTCCAATGCCTGCTTTGTTTTTGCCAATCTCTCATTCATCCTCATTAGTAAACTTACCATGTCCTCCTCTTCTTTCTGCTGTGCAACTTCTGAAGTTTGTGGATGCAGTGTAATTGGCAGCTTTAATTGCCTTTTGAGGGCTGCAATGTCCTCCTCTTTCTTCTTTATTAATGCTTTGATGCCCTTTGCATCCTTAGGATTGTGCCCAAGCTCGATAATAATTTCTTCTAAGGACTTAATCCTGTTGTCCTTAGCTAAGGAGGAAGCCTTTTCCAATTCTAATTGTGCAGAGGTATTGTGTGATGAATTTTGCAGTTTGTGAGCAAGCAATGCCTTATCTGCCAAGGTGGAGTACACCATCTCCCTAGTTTGCTTATGTATTCAATCTGGTCAATTGGGTGGATATCTTTAGAGAAAACTTCCAGATTGGTTCTTATATAATCAATAGCTGACTGGGGTTGTTGTGTCTTGGGCTTGAAATGACTGAGGATCATTTTCTTTTCCTAAATATCATAAGCAGCCATTAGCCTTTGTTGATTGGTAAGTGTTGTCCTCATCAGATGATTATAAAGTTGCATCCTTATTGGATCATTTTTAGCTTTTATTTCAGTGAAAGTTTTCTTGATATCTGAGCTTTGCTTGCTTTGAGGCCTAGTGGATGAAACCTCCACGCTATGTTGCCTCTCTACTTCTTGCTGGAATGAGCTAGCTGAGGTGCCAGGTAATGGAGAAGTTTGCTGCTCGGTCCTTTCCTGATCTCTCATGCTGCTTGTGGTATCTTCCAAAAATTCCTCCTCAGAATAGGGATTCAACCTCTGCCTCTTATCTCCCGGCTGTTCTGATGGTCCACTGGCAGGGGCATCCTCTTCTCTATCTCTCTTTCTTCTCTTTTCCTCATTTTGAGGAGTCTGTAGCACAGGGGCTTCTGATGCCTTGGTTTGAGCTGCGGGAGCTTGCCCTTCTCCCTGCACTTTTGATGTGGTGGGCTGATCTGCTATTGTCTGTTGTTCTGTATCCATCACTTCCTTGCCCTTTGCTGCTGCGAAACTGGCCTTTTGTGATGCTTGCTGTGAGCTCTCAGCAAAAGATGTATCACCTCCAATGTGCTGGGGCAGCTTGAAGGGTACCTGTCCAAAAGAGTCCAGGTCAAGTGTTTTTTCAAGCTCTTTCATTTCCTTTTCCAATTTCTCTTCTTCAGTTATCTCTTCAAATAATGTGCCCTCTAGCCACTCTTGTTGATTAGCATATTGTTGGATTTCAGGGATTGGACAATGAACATATGCTGGCAACTTATTTTTCACTTTCCTATAACTTATGAAATGATTGGGGTCATATGGTGCCCAATAGAAACTCTGTTTTAGCTTGAGTCTTTGCCTTAAAATCTCATCAGCCTATTGCCAGGATTCCCTTTTATTGAAGGTGAAAGGGCCCAATTGATTTCTTATTTTAAGTTGTGCCTTTTTCTTGGCCTCACAGAAATGAATTACATCTGCTTGGATGAATTGTCTGAAGTATTCTAGGGCAAACAATCGCATTGGCACATATTTTGGCAATTTATAGGGGCACAACTCATAGCCATATATCCGGATCACAGCGTGATCTTGGTAAAAGTACAAGTCACCTATGCTATAGTTCTTGGAGAGCTGTAGAATCCTCTGTATTTCACCAGAAAGTCTATCTGGAGGGCTTGTTATCAGTAAAGAGGTTGCTGGATATATGAATAGATCAATGAATTCACAATAAGTATAGGGAGAAAAGTAAACATGGTGGAAGACTGGGGTCCAGAAGATTACAGACCTTGGCTCTCCTTTGACATCTAATTTTCTGAGGGGAACTTGAAAACTATCTGACTGATAGTAGAGCAACACATGATATATGTATGATGTGTATTTAAACACTCTTTCTCTGTCCATGCTCATGAATTGCTCATGGATCTTATCAACTTTGAAGGTGGCATAATCATACCTGACAGCAGGGGGCTGTCCTGGAGAAAAGATGGATAAGAGGACCAATATGGTTTCATCTACATACTCACTGGTTTTGAATCCAAGGATGTAGGCTATCATGTCAATAATAAACTTTCCTGCTTCATTAAACCAAGTGTCCACTTATGGAGGAGGTTCCTAAGGTTGACAATTGCGTTTCATAAATATTTTGCCTATTCTGGTTATCTCTGAACTTGGCAATTTGGCACCTTGGTCAAGCAGAAATCCCAAGGAAAGAGGAGTCAATGGCCCAGTTGGCTTGAAATGCAGCATCTCATTTATTGATTCAGGGGTGATATAAAATAGAATTGTCCTAGAAGGAGAGATCGCTACCCTTTGAGTGGGCTCATAATTGGCATGGCATTGGTGAATGAGGCCAGGAAAAACATTTACACAAGGAAGGTAGTACATGGGCATATTGGACTCCCAAATCCCAAAGATGTCAGCTTTGTTTCTGTGGCTGTTCCTAATCTCACAGAAGGCCTAGAGATGAGATTTGTTTCCCATTATGTCATTAATCTGGAAATCCTTGTCAGCTAGGGGTAACCATTCCAATTCTTTATGTGGAGCATTGAGAGGGGACACATGGAGGGCTACTGGAGCAGGGGCTTCCATCTTTATAACTTCTTTGATGTTTTTAATTGAAATGTTGGTCTTTGCAGTAGCAGTGGGCAAAATAGCGGCCTTGGGGATTTTTTCAGAGGATTTGCAAACTGGAGTGCTTTGTTTGGACTTTGGTAGGCATAATTTGCAGCAGAGGATGAGGCTTGGAGGGTGTTTTCAGTAAGGAATGGTAGCAATAGTTTCAGGGCCTTTCCTTTGGCAATTATAGACCAGAAATACCTAGAGCTCAGATTAAATGGGAGAGATTTGCAGAGGGCAAGGGAATTGGTAGGTTTTTAGAAAGATTTGGGCAAAATATTAGTTTCAGTGGGAAATTTTGCAGAGGGAAGTCAAAACAGGGAGCTTGGGAGCAAGGCTCAGGTGAATACTTGTTTTTTCTTGGCTTACTGGGCAAATTGTATAGACAGGTACGCAATGTGCAGGTTTTTTGATGAAAAAGTGGTCCTAATGTATTTATGTGTAGGCATCAGGGTGAATTTTAACAAGTTTCTAGGTTGCCCGGACAATTCTACAACGAAAATTCGAAATTCAGAGGGTTTTTTGCAGGATTATGGTAAATACCTGTTCTCACAATGCACTGGAGTTACTTGTTGGTTGGGAGACAACTTGCAGAGTGGGGCGCCGAGCTATGGTGGTCGAGGTGACAGACTGAAGGTTTGCTGGCAATTTCGTTGTCGTATGCATGCACAAGTTCAGTAAAATAATGCAATAACAATGGTAAAAACAACCACTTTCACGGGCTTTTTTTACCAAAATTCGGCTTTATGGCTTTTTGGCGCTTTTTGTGATGATGTCATCATGACGCAGATTTTTTGTCGTGTAGCGGGGTATGGAGGGTGATGTGGCGGATGATCTGGCACTGAGGTGGCAACAGTGACGTGGATATGACGTCATCGAATGACGTCAGCGATGGGGAGTGAGGGCGCTAAGTGGTATTATCGCACCGCTTTTCGGGTAGCGGCGGTATTGAGCGGGGGGGTCGCGATACCTCTGGGTGGGTAATGCGTGCGAAATCACCATTTTCCCATAACGTAAAGTTCGGGCACTGGGGGCATCGCAATACAGTTCCACATCGTTGGATCTGAGAGCCACGATCCAACGGTCGACGACGAATGGAAAACAACGGGGGCGCAGCACGGGGACCCACCTTAATATATTGGCACTTTATAATGTTTTTGCGGGGTTTTTAGTGTATTTCAGCTTTGGACTGTGGCAGTTTGGTTATTCATATAACCGAAGGTTAAATGAAACCCAACGTTTGCATGCGCGCTAAGGGTTGTTATGAGGTTCCAGGTGAACCTATAATTCTCGAAAATCTTTATTATATGGCTATATTGCCAAGGGTCGGGATATTAGTTTTTTGGGGATTTTTATGTATTTTATACAATAGGGGGAGGGAAAATGTTATATAGGAGCTATATAATAGAGTTAGGAGGTTAATATGAATATGTGGAATGGATATGTATGGACAAAGGCTAAGTTTATAGAGTGAAAAACTTAGGCATGGGGGAATGAAAGGATACCAAGTTATGAAGTTTAGGAAACTTGGAAAAGTGGAATAAAAGCATTTTACACAAGAAATGTGGCTTGTTTTGCCTAGGTGAAAACACAGTTTCACTTAGTTTTTTCTATGAAATGAAGTGGACTAAGGGCAGTGAGCAGATCTCATTGTCCTTGGAGGGATGTTAGTAAGTGTTTCTTGGAAAAATGGGGAGGGAAATTAGTCATGCTCCATTTGTTTTGTAACCACCTTGCCATGGCACCTTATGATATTTATGAGATGAAACCTATTGCAATAGGACCAAATTGCTTATAAACATACTTCTACAACATCAAAACTACCTACCCAGCCTAGTACACCTAACATTTTTTCTTCATTTTCATTGGGTGCATTTGAACTAGCAAACCCTGATTCTTCTCTTTTCTTTTAGCTGCCCTCCTATCTAAGTTCTACCCTTATCTTTTCCAAGGGCTCAGATTAAGCTGTTGAGACCCTTTGCTTCTCTACCTAACTACTTGTCTGCCAAGCTTGAACTGTTTGTACAGACCTTTATTCTCTATTCTAAGACAAGTAAATTCAAACATGATCTAGCCAGGATTAAACTATCTGGCTATTCATCAACTGTGGCAAGAGTCAACCACCTGTACATAGTGAAATTCTACAAAATATGGAACCTTTGCAGCATGGAAAGGATGAACATATTTGGCAATTCTCTAGTCAATCATGAAAAATGAAACCTATTGGTATAGGAAGCTAACAGGATCTTTGTATCAACATTTCCATTTTCATTTGCAGTAGTATATTTATTTCAGTAAAGGCTTCCATATAGTAGCCTGACCATTCATTTGCAACAACAGTCACCTTTCCTTATTTGTTTGGGGACACACAACTCCTCAAGTGTGGAGGAGAAGGGGACCTTCAGTTCATCCTTCAGCCCTTCAGTCCATCCTTCAGCCCTTTAGTTCATCCTTCATCCTTCTTCAGCAGACCAGATCAACAGTCAAATCAGCTCCAACCATTCCATCCTCCACTTCATCTTGCAACACTAAGCACATCAACAATAAAGGTAAAACTTGTGGTAAAATTTTTCTTAAGATTCTCTAATTCATTAGAATGTTTAAGAAACTTAATGATTAACCACTTCTCATTCCATGCATTTCATCTTTCATAAATAATTATCCTTTGGTTTTCCTTCCATTCACCACTCATAATAAAAATGCGTATACTCTGATTACAAGACCATATTAAAAGAAAATCCTTATGGTATATTAATAAAGGCAGTCTCTATAATGTCTTCTCCTAGCATTCTATTCAAAGGATGAATTCATTACATGCATGAAATGATAAAGGAAAACCACCTATACGCATTGGCCTCGTGATGATAGAGTATGAAAGCACTCATTCACATACTTACCATCTCCATCACCACCTCATTTCATCCATCATCTCTTCCTCATCCATCCCTTTCTTGTCCTCAATTTGTATTGCTCTATAAATTAGTATGATATGTTAATGTGAAAAGTGTTGCTCCACAAGAACCAACACCTCCAAATATTCAAGTAGTGCTGCTCCACAAGAACTAGCACCCCCAAATATTTAAGCAATGTTGTCCCACAAGAACAAACATCTAAAAAATAATGTTAAGAATTTGTTAATGAGCAAGGGATTTGTTTGCATGAGGACATGCAAATCCATAAGCATGGGGTGATGTTGGGCGTCAAATATGCTCATTTTTCCACCATACAATACCACTATTCATAACCTAAATTCCCATAATTCCACAACTTGCCGCCAATTCATATCTTACACTTCGTGGTTGATTATCATTAGTTTTCTTAACTTTTCAATGATTAGAGATGCCTTTGCTATGATTCTCTAATGATGGTTTTTCCAAGTTCATTTACTATAGGGATCCATTGCCGAAATTCTTCATAATTCAATTAAACTAGTTGCTATAGGTTAAGTACAAAATTCTTGTAGATTAAAATCTCATTTTGTGATCAAATTAAGAAGAATATTGGGATTTTAAGACATGGGGTTTGTTCAAAGTACCCTCATTCAAGTAACCCAAAAACCGTTTGTCAAAATTAATCACCATGAAGAAATTATGGTCAACGACATCTTAAGTACAAAATCAAGTACATAATTTTCGGGTTAAGTACATAAATTTTGGGTTTGACGATTTCAGATTAGTCACAGTTCCATATATTTCGGGTTGAAGATTTATTTTGTTTACTTTTCAAGTTATATGGAGTTGCAATCAGATATTCTATATCTAAATCATGCTATGCATGGATCATGAGATTTCCCAAGACAAAGTTGCCATAACCAATTCCAAAAACATCATTTGAAATGTATTTTTGTAATTTTGTTGGCATTTGGCTAAGATCAAATCCTTGAGTTTTGGATCTCAAATTGTGAAAGCATAGTATATAAAGGGAGAGTTACATAGAGGAGAGTTACACACAAGAGATAAAAATTACAGGTTACACATAGAGGAGTTATGTAGGAGAGGAAGCACAACTGTTGTACATTGAACTCTGTTTTTGGATGAATTAATAAAAGGTGATGAAATTGTTGTAGCCTTGGTGCCCATTTTATGAATTGAGCTTAGACCTGCAGCACATGGACATGAAAGGTCGCCTGAACCCATCGTGTTTGTAGGGTTAATATATATTAGTAAGTGTGTTTATTTCCTTTTTATATTTTATTTCTTGCAAATGGTTTAAATTAGCTTTAATTGCTTTGTTAATTTATTCCTGCAATTTATTTTGTGTTCTAGATTATGTAATTGGTTTCTGATTTATGGTGTGACCCCGGGGATAGTAGTTTATTTGAATTTGATTTTAGAATTAATTAAAATAATTGATTGAATTCTCATTTACTTTCATTAGCAATTTTCATAATTTCTGCATTTAATTCCAGAGTTTAAGCACCTAAGTGGACTACTATAGTCGATTGCGATTCCAGAGTGGAAATGGGAAATCATTTCCATGGACTTCATCACAGGGTTTTCGAAGACATTGAGACAACATGATTCCATCATGGTTATTGTGGACAGGTTGACAAAGGTTGCACATTTCATTCCAATGAAGTCTACATTCTCAGCTAGCGATGTAGCACGGGTGTTCATCAGAGATGTGGTCAGACTGCATGGTGTTTTGAAGAAGATTGTGTCAGATAGGGATGCGAAGTTCACTTCCAAGTTTTGGAAGGATTTATTTACAGGTGTGGGCACTGAGTTGGCCTTCAGTACAACTTATCATCCATAGACAGATGTAAAGATAGATAGGGTCGATAGGATATTAGAGGACATGTTGAGGATGTATGTGATGCATCAGAAATGAAAGTGGGAAGAGTTCCTTCCACTGGTTGAGTTCGCATACAACAATGGGTATCAGGAATCGTTTAGGATGAGTCCTTTTGAGGCGTTGTATGGATGAAGTTGTAATACTCCTATCAGTTGGAGTGATCTAGTTAACAGGGTGTTGATTGGACTAGACATGTTGGTAGACATGGAACAAGAAATGTAGGTTATAAAGAAGTATCTAAAGGTAGCATAGGATAGGCAGAAGAGATATGCAGATAGGAACATGTTGTTCAAGGAGTTCTAGTTTAGGGCATAGGTGTATTTGCGCATCAAGCCGAAGAAGAACTCCTTGTGGATTGGATCATGTGCCAAGCCGGCACCACAGTTTTGTGGACCCTTCAGTATCATTGAGAGGATTGGGCCAGTAGCCTATCAACTTGCATTTCCTCCGACAGTGAAAATTCATGATATTTTCCATGTATCATTGCTTAAGAAGAATGTTAAAGATGTTGATCATGTGATTGACTAGTCTATATTGCAGGTGGAACCAAAAGGAGAATTCCATCGCCTTAGAGTATATTGCAGAAAAAGGTTCCCATGCTTTGGAACCGAGAAATCGAGCAAGTTAAAGTGCAATGGAAGCAGTTTTGGCCTAATGAAGCTACATGGGATATGGTGGATCAGATGTGGGCTATGTATCCTTCCTTGTTTTCCGGTTGAGGCAAAGCAGTTTTGAGATGGTGTTTTGGTATATGCTTTGATATGGTGTTTGGTATATGTTTTGATATGATTTTTTCGTATATGTTTTGATATGGTGTCTTGGTATATATTTGGTGTATGTACATATGCATATGGATGTAAATACCATCATGAGTTATGTTATAAAGCTCCAATAGGTGGTATGGGTGTCATGTCATTATGGTTATGTTGTCATGTTGCTATGCTATCATGTGGTTACGTTATCATGTTATTATGATGTCATGTGGGTTGGCACTCAGTAGCATGATCATTGTAAATACTCCATAGAGCTATGTTATAAAGCTCCATGAGCAGTATGTCTTTTTCCAGCAGTTTTCCAAGGTATATGTGTGACTAAGCATCGAGGATGGTGTCCCCCAAGGAGTAGGGTTCTGTAACAACCCTGGTGAAAATTCCATGTAATAAAAGTTAAAAATAAAAACCACGGTTGATGGGACACTTATTCCAAGCTGAATGTTGGGAAAGACATCCTAGGGGGTGTTCATTTGGTTGTTTATGGCTAAGGAAATTGGAAAAGGAAATGGATAAGGCTTTGCAAAGGCAAATGGGCATTTTTGGCACAATTATTTATGAAAATAATGGAAATTAGGAGAAAAAGGAGGTGAAAGGTCACATGTTGCACGTGAGGAGGAAAGAGAAGGAAAATAATGGAAAATGAAGAAAATAGAGGCCTCATCCATAAAAAGGCTTCTAAGGATTAGTTGGTAACCTTTTGTTAGTTTAGATTTGGAGCTCTCTCATTATTCTCTCTCTCTCTCTCTAACTTTTGGACACAGAGTTTTCTTGGAGCTCTTTGGCATTGGAGCAAGAAAGGTAAAGAAGGCAAGAGGAAGCAAAGATCAAGTAGGGAAAGGTAGGAACAAGCAGCTACAACATGATTCATTATAGGTATCAATTTGCATGTGTATTTTCGTTGCTAGATTTGGCATGCATGGTGTTGCATGTGGTTGTTTTCTATCATGGCATGGGTTTTTCCAACAGTGACAGTGTTCTTCAGCCTAGGTTTACCATTTCAGGATAGCCTTGATGAGATGGGTTCTCATACTTCGGTTGATGTGGGACGGCTGGATGGAATCGAAGTTGAGTGGGTGGATCTCCGAAATGACAAACACATGGCCTAGTGGTCCCTGAATGAGCTTGTGGATTATGGTAAAGACATTGGCCTAGTAATCCCTAAGCTAGACTGTAAGTTGTGGTAAAGCCAAGATTGTGTGCCTCAGTGGGCCTAGGAATCCTTGCCAGTGAATGGCAAGATATACGGTAAATCCAAGTGGTGGATTTCTCTCCGTTGGACCTAGTAGTATTGGGATGGGATGTACGATAAAGCCTAGAGAGTGTGTCTCGATGTAGTGCCTAGTGATCCCTGGATCAGATTGTGGATTACAATAAAGCCTGAGATACTAGGAGGCACTCAAATTCCTCACGGTGTAGGTGGAGAACTCCAGTGGTATCCATGCTTGTTTAGTTCTTTTGATGTGTTCTATGAGTCCCACATTCATGCTTGGAATATGGCATGGGGGTGAATGGATGAAGAGAGATTTGGCTCGACCATTCTACAGTCAGGTGGAATGTGGTAGTCCCATCTTTGGTTAGTTTATTGCATTCATTAATGAGACATTCATTCCCTTGGTTTTCATGTGTAAGTGTAATGATGTATATGTGGATTTTATGGCTGATATGTTTATGATACTTCTGTCCCTATTATGCTAGTTATATGTATGTTCTATGACAACAATTATTTATGGCTCTCAACATGTTTTTACTTGTAAATGAATGGATAATGTATCTATGGTCTAATAGATGGTAATGCTGCAAATGACATGAGGGAACAATGGTTCTTAGCGATTCTCAAAAATGTATAAGATCCCTATGTTTAATTATGTTAGTTACACTTGTAGATTACATTCTTGCGACATGTTTAACGAAATGCTTGTCATGGCTAGTAGGGGTCTGATTAAGGTCTTGTTTAAATTATTGCTTTTGCATCATTGTTTTCTTGTTCTTTTACAGGTCTTAAGTTATCATTCCATTCTGAGCAGTGACCTGGGCTCTGGGCCTGAAAAAGTGGCTCAAATATTAGGGATGCTGGCACAAAACTAGAAAAATGGGTCTCTGGACTCTGGTAGGCAAAACTATGAGAGCAACTCTAGGTTTCTAGACATTGTCATGCTTATAGCATGAGAGCGACTGAGGCCTAAGTTGTCCAAAATCTCAGTGGGACCCAAGGGAAAGTTGTCTGCAGTGTTGTATTAGTTCCAGAGGGTCCTGAAGCTAATGTTGAATGCTTATGTCATATGTTTCTATCGATTCCACTTCCTTAAGGTCACATAGGAGGTCGAATCCAATCATAGTGGCCTCTCATCACATGTTTACTCCAGTTGGCTGGTTACTTGGGTGGATGTGGGAGGAGGGTGTTACAGACTGGTATCAGAGCATGGTTCACCCCTCAGATTGGATGGGAAGTGTCTGTTAGTCACGTATGCATGTCAGTTTCATGTGTGTCTCTTACACTTGCATTCCATGTGCTTGTTGCATTGCATAATGACGATTATGGTTGTAGTAAGGCTGTCATGAGGAACTTGATGTTGATTTTGTGGAATGCATTTGTCATGAGTATATGACTAGTTACAGATTGTTACATGTCGCTTACATGTTCATTATATGTCGCTTGATTACATCCTTGTATGTTAGGTTGCATTCTTGTATGTTTGATCACATGTATCAATCTTGTAGGTTGGTTACAAGAGTTGATCTCTTATGCTCAACTACATGCATCTATGCATATGTGTAATTGATTAGGCATTACTTATGCATGTTGATGGTCACATGTGGAAATGTGTACAATGGAGTAATGGTTGTTGTCATGCATGAGGTCATAACATGCATGGTTGATATGGCCTTGCATTGATGACTGGACCCTACCAAGAATGATGTTTATGTGTTGATGCATTTATTTGTGCATGTCTATAGGCTCTTATGTTTATGTTATACATGTATCACGTTGTTTTGTTGATCTTGCAAATGAGGTAACTTCCCCAAATTTTACTAAGGTACATTGATTTATTGTCATTTTAGTTTATTTGACATATTATGCATTGCAGGAAATAAATATCAAATGGCTAGCAAGATGGTTGACTACAAAGACTCTCTATGAATCCAAAGAGTAGTATGGTGTTGGTAATTCTTCTAATTTGGCAGTTATGCTAAGAAGATTAAAGGATGAAATAAGGAGTGGTAAGGCAGATAATGACAGGATCATACAGACACAAGAGAAGCAAGCAGAGGTTAATGCTATACTTCTTTAGAGTTTGTCAAAATTGCAATGACAAGGGCCACTTTGGACCAACCATGGACAGGAGGACAAAACTAATGGAGCATATGGTAGTAGGTCTCCTGGTAGACATAGGTTAGATAGATCTGATACAATGAGAGATGGCAGGTTGTTGGACACTTCGGATAGGAGGGGCGATGAGTACATGTACTATTCTAGTTCTGGTTTTGATAGATATCATGATCGTCGCCGTTATCATCCTTATAGGAGGAATGATAGGGGATACTTGCATGATGAGTTTAAGAAAGCGAAGCCACCTACTTTTGATGGAGATGTGAAGGATTTAGAAGATGTAGAAGCTTGGATACTTGGGATGAACAAGTTCTTTGAATTACATGAGTACACAGATAACATGAAGGCCAAAATCGTTATCTTTGTCTTGAAAGGTAAAGTAAACATTTGGTGGGAAGATGTTAAGCAGGTCAGAGACACCAGGATAGATGAATTGAGTTGATGGGAGTTCAAGAGGATTTTTAGGAAGAAGTACTTGTCAGAGAGGTACTATGACAATAAGGCCAAATAATTCTATGAGCTAAAGACGGGGTCAATGAGAGGTGAAGAGTGCACGACCACGTTTCTGGAGCTATTGAGGTATGTATCGTATCTTACTGATGAGAAGGCTAAAGTTCAATGATTTGTCAGTGGGTTGCCATTAGCACTTAGAGATCGGATTGAGTCTGATGAGCCTCGGTCACTTGAGGAAGTCATTGGGAAATTGAAGCATTGCTATGAACAGTCAAAGCATGGGAAATTGAAGCATTGCTATGAACAGTCAAAGCGTGAGAATGAATCTTAGCAAGGATGGAAAGGGAAGGACAAAGGTAAAGGTGAATGAGAGCCTAAGAGAATAACACCCCAAAATGTAGATGGGAAAGAAAATATGGCACCACAAAAGAAGTTCAATGCAACTAGACAGGGACATGGGTCGCGGCAGCAACATAAAGGTGAGGGCACTGGTTGGTTGGAGGGTTAGACACGTGGAGAGGAGCACCTTAGGAGAGATTGTCCACAACATTAGGGTGGTAGGCCTAAGATATACAGTGCACAAGAGGCACAAATTGTTGGAGATGTAGGGTAGAGTATTCCTCGTATCTATGCAGTAGTGGACAATATGTAGGCAGAACACCATGCATCTATCATTGAGATGGACGGTAAGGTTTTTGATCAAGTTATTTATATTTTGATTGACCCTCAATCTAAATATAACTATGTTAGCCCTGACTTGGTGGATAAGTGTGGTTTGAGTAAGGAATTGCATGAAAAAATTTGGTTTGTGCAGTTGGCCACAGGTACAAAGAAGCAAGTTCATCATTGGGTAAGAGCTTGTGCATTTGATTTAAATGGTATGCATACCATAGAACATCTGAATGTACTACAGTTGAGATCATAAAGTAGGTTGTTTGGCATGGATTGGTTGTATCTTCACATAACCAAGGTAGACTATTACGACAAAGCCATTGACTGTGTTGATGATAATGGGGAACGAAGAGTCTTGCACGGTAAGAAGAAAGGTACATCAGTTAGGATGGTGAAAACTATGAAAACAAAGTGTAATGGCATGAAAGGGTGTATGTTATTTGTAGTGCACATTTCTAATGATAAGTGTAAGGAAGTTGAGGATGCAGATGTGTTGAGAAGGAACCCAGTTTTGCAGCAGTTTTAGGATGTATTTCCTGAGGACATTACAAAGTTTCCACCTCATAGATAGGTAGAATTTTCTATTGAGTTAAAGCTACATTTGCAAGAAGTGTTGGACAAGGGATACATTAGGCCAAGTGTATCACCTTGGGGCGCACTAATGTTGTTTGTAAAGAAGAAAGATGGAACCCTCAGATTATGCATTGACTATAATTAGTTGAACAAAGTGACCATCAAGAACATGCACCCTTTACCAAGGATCAATGGCTTGTTCGATCAGCTGAAGGGGGAAGTAGTGTTCTCAAAGATCGATCTAAGATCTGGATACCATCAGGTTTGCATCAAAGAGGGGGACATTTACAAGACAACTTTCCAGACTAGGTATGGACATTATGAGTTTGTTGTAGTTCCATTTGGATTAACGAATGCTCCAACTACATTTATGTGCTTGATGAATAGTGTGTTGTATTCGTATTTAGATAAGTTTTTTATTGTGTTCATTGATGATATATTGGTATATTATAAAAATGAGGAAGAGCATGTCGAACATTTAGCAGCAGTGTTGAGGTTTTTGAGGGAGCATTAGTTTTATGCTAAGCTCAACAAGTGTAGTTTCTTTCAGACTAAGGTACATTACTTGGGGCATGTTGTCTCCAAGGAGGGAATTGCGGTAGACCCAGAGAAGATAAGAGCCATCATGGAGTGGGTAGCTTATAAGAATGTGGATGATGTGAGATCCTTCATGGGGTTGGCCAGCTACTATAGGAGGTTCATCAAGAACTTCTCACAAATTGCTTATCCTATCACATCATTGCAGAGGAAAGGTAATAAGTTCGAATGGACAGAGGATTGTGAGGCTAGCTTTGAGCATATTAAGAAATTGTTTGCACATGCACTAATGCTACAAATTGCAAATGCAGACAAAGAGTTTGTCACTATGCACAAATGCTTACAAGAGAGGACTTGGTGGAATCCTTATGCAATAAGGATAGGTGGTATGCTATGAGTCACGAAAGTTGAATGAGCAAAAGCATAACTACCCAACACATGATCTTGAGTCAGCAACAACCATACATGCATTGAAGATGTGGAGACACTATCTTCTTGGTAGGAGGTTTGTACTAAAGAGTGATCGTATTGGGTTAAGGTATTTGTTTGACCAATCGAATCTAAATGCCAGGTAGGCTAGATGGTTGGCCACAATCAGTGAGTTTGACTTCGAGATCAGGTACATTAAAGGAAAAGAGAATAGGGTGGAAGATGCTCACAGAAGGTGGGTACAGGTAAATCACTTGGTAGCTATGAGCTCCTATGGGACAGACTTATAGGATAAGATCTTACAGGCAGGTTAGCAGGATGTCAGGTATATGAAGATTGCGCACAAGTTGCAGTAGGGTGCTAGTACAAGTACATGTGATATTACAGGTGTAGGTACATGTAGTGGTATAGGTACAAGTGGCAGTACAGGTACAGGCATAGGTGCAGGTGCACAGGGTATGGATTATTGTCTTACAGTGAATATATTGTCAGATTTGGAGACATGATATATGTGCCAGATAACAACGAGCTCAAGAAGGTGATCTTGAGAGAGTTTCATGTGAAACTGTATTCAGGTAACCCAAGATATCATAAGACATTGATTGCAGTGAATAAATTTTATTATTGGTTGAATCTGAAGAGGGATGTAACAGAGTATGAGGCAAGATGTTTTGATTGTTAGCAAGTGGAGGCAGAGTGTAAACATCTAGGTGGAATGCTACAACTAATCGAGATTCCGTAATGGAAATGGGAGGTCATTTCCATGGACTTAATCATAGGGTTGTTGAGGATAGTGAGACAACATGATTCCATCATGGTTGTTGTGGACAGGTTGACAAAGCTTGCACACTTCATTCTAGTGAAGTCTACATTCTCATCTAGAGATGTGGCATAGGTATTCATCAGAGATTTGGTTAGGCTACATGGTGTTCTAAATAAAATTGTGTCAAAAAGAGATGCAAAGTTCACTTCCAAGTTTTGGAAGGAGTTGTTTGCAGGTTTAGGCGCAGAGTTGGCCTTCAGCACAACTTTTCATCCACAGATAGATGGATAGAGAGAGAGGGTCAACATGATATTGGAGGACATGTTGAGGATGTATGTGATGCATTAGTAGTGAAAGTGGGAGGAGTATCTTCCCCTTGGTTGAGTATCTTCTCTCTCTCTCTCACTCTTGGACACTTAGAGTTTATTAGAGCACTTTAGCATTGGAGAAAGAAAGGGAAAGAAGGCAAGAGGAAGAAAATTTCAAGCAGGGAAAGCCAAGATCAAGTAGCTACATCAAGCTTCATTGCAGGCATCGACTTGCATGTGTATTTTCCTTGCTAGATTTTGCATGCATGGTATTCCATGTGGTTATTTTCTATCATGGCATGGGTTTTTCCAGGTGTGACAGTGTTCTTCAGCCTAGCCTTGCCATTTCTTGGTAACTTTGATGAGATGGGTTCTCAGACTTTGGTTAATGTGGGATGGCCAAATGGATTTGAAGCTAAGTGGGGTGGATCTTCGAATTGACAAACACATGGCATAGTGGTCCCTGAAATGGATTATGGATCATGGTAAATCCACTTGCCCAGTAACCCTTGAGCTAGACTGTGGGTTGTGGTAAATCCATGACTGTGTGTCTCGGTGGGCCTAGGAAGCCTTGCTAGTGAATGGAAGGATATACTGTAAATCCAAGAGGTGGATTTATCTCCGTTGTGCCTAGTAGTCCCAAGATGGGATGTATGGTAAAGCCTGGAGAGTGTGTCTCATTGTAGGGCCTAGTGATCCCTGGATCGAACTGTGGATTACGGTAAAGCTTAAGAGACTAGGAGGCACTCAAATTCCTCACTGTGTAGGTGGGGAACTCTGGTGACATCCATGCTTGTTTGGTGTTTTTGTTGTGTTCTATGAGTCCCACATTCATGCTTGGAATATGGCATGGGGGTGATTGGTTGAAGAGAGACTTGGCTCAACCAATCTATGGTCGGATGGAACTTGGTAGTCCCATATTCGATTGGTTTATGCATTCATTAATGAGAAATTCATTCCCTTGATTTTAATGTGTAAATGTACAGATGTATATGTGGATTTTATGGCTGTGATTTCATTGATATTTATGTCCCTATTATGCTGGTTATATGTATGTTTTATGAAAACAACCTTGTATGGATCTCAACATGTTTTTACTTATAAATGAATGGATATGTATCTATGATCGAATAGATGATAATGCAGCAAATGACATGAGGGAACAATGATTCATAACAATTCTTAGATAAGTATGAGATCCCTACACTTAATTATGTTGTTTACACCTGTAGGTTACATGTTGATGATATTTTTGACGAAATTCCTATCATGGCTAATAGGGGTCTAGTTAAGGCCTTGTTTAACTTGTTGATTTTACATCATTGTTTCCTTGTTCTTTAACTAGTCTTAAGTTATCATTCCATTCTAGGAAGTGACTTGGGCTACGGGCTTGAAAAGGTGGCTCAAATCCTGGCGACGTTGGCACAACACTGACAAAATGAATCTCTGGACACTACCAGGCAAGCCTGTGAGAGCGAATCTAGGTTTTTGGACATTGTCATGCCTATAGAATGAGAGTGCCTGAGGTTTAAGATGGTCAAAAATTCAGTAGGACCCAAAGGCAAGCTGCCTGAAGTGTTGGATTGGTTCCTGAGGGTCCTGAAGCTGATGTTGAATGTCTGTGTGTTATGTTTTCGTCGATTCCACTTCCTTAAGGTCACATAGGAGGTTGAATCCAATCATAGTAGCCTCTCATCGCATGTTTACCTCGGTTGGCTGGTTATTTGGGTAAATATGGGAGGAGGGTGTGACAGTGTTCAATGATGCTTATAACCAACAAAACATGATGCCCATGGAGCTTTATAACATAAATTGATGCGGCGTTTACATCATACAAAACTACTGAAACCATGAACACCATACTGCTATGGGAGCTTTATAATACAATCGATGCAATATTCACAACATATTGCCTATTGGATCTTTATAACACAACTTATTGCATTTTTTACAATAGACATATGCATATATAAATATATAACCAAAATGCATAAACCAAACACATCTACTCAAACAACAAATAAATAAGGATACAGAGCCTGCATCTGTTCAACCATCTCCCATGTAGCTTCATCGGGCCAAAAGTTCTTCCACTACACTTTAACCTACACTATTGCTCTATTTTGGAGCATGAGTTGTTTCTGCTGCAATATACATTGAGGTTTTGGCTGGAATTCTCCCTCTGGTTTCACCTGCAACACAGGCTAGTCAATTGCATGATCAACATCTTGCACATATCTTTTAAGCAATGAAACATGGAAAACATCATGGACTTTCACTATTAGCAGCAATGTGTGTCAGTAGGCCACTAGTATAATCCTCTCAAGGATCTCAAAAGGCCCACATTACCGAGGTGACCTCTTGGCACATGATCCAATCCTCTAGGAGCTCCTCTTTGGCTTGATGCGCAAGTACACATGCTCCCCAACCTGAAATTTCTTGAATGCCTTGTGCTAATTTGCATAACTCTTATGCATGTCCTATGATTCCTTCAAATTCCTCTTGATAACCTGTATCTCTTGTTCCATCTCAACCAACACATATGGTCTTATCAACACCCTGTTCACTGGATCACTCCAGTTGATAAGAGTATTACAACTATGCTCGTAAAGAATCTCAAATGGACTCATCTTCAAGGACTCCTGATACCCATTATTATAAGAAAACTCTACCAATGGATTATACTACTCCCACTTCTTCTGCTAATGCATACATACATCCTCAACATATCCTTAAGAATCTTGTTAACCCTCTTTGTTCATCCATCTATTTACTGATGATAAATTGTACTGAAAGCTATCTCTGTCCCCAAGCCTACAAACAACTCCTTCCAAAAATTGAAAGTGAACTTGGAATCTTTGTCTAATATGATCTTCTTGGGAACACCTCATAACCTCACTATCTCCTTGATGAAAACCCAAGCTACCTCACTAGATAAATTAGTAGACTTAACTACAATGAACTCAGTTACCTTTTTGAACCTGTCAATCACAACCATAATGGAATCATGTTGCTTTGATATCCTTGGAAAACCTGATGAAGTCCATGGAAATGACCTCCCATTTCCACTCTGGAGTCATAATAGGCTGCAATAAAACAGTCGGATGCTTACACTATACTTTTACCCGCTGACAGTTCAAACATCTAGCAACAAACTCAACAACCTCTTTCTTCAAATTTGGCCAATGATAGAACTTCTTAGCCGTTTTCAATGTCTTCTGATATCCTGGGTGACTTGAATATGACTTGACATGAAACTCCCTCAAGATAAGCTTCTTGACCTCACCGTTATCTAACACATAAATCTTATTCCTGAATATGACCAAGCCATCTTCCTTGAGGTGATAATCCTTATCCCTATCCCCTTCACCCTGTTGCTAGTACCTGTCATCATGCTACCCTGTTTGCAAGATCTACTCTTGCAAATCTATCCCATATGAACTCACAGCTGAAATATGATTCACCTGCACTCTCCTACTGAGAGCATCTTCAACCCTGTTCTCCTTGCCCTTGATGTATATGCTCTTAAAGTCAAACTCACTGAGGGCAGCCAACCATCTATATTTTCTAACATTCAAATTAGGTTGGTCAAACAAGTACCTCTGCCCACTGTGATCACTCATCAATACGGACCTCCTACCAAGAAGATAATGTCTCCACATCTTTAATGCATGAATGATAACTGCGAACTCAAGATCACGAGTCACATATTTCTACTCATGCTCATTCAACTTCCTTGACTCATAGCATACCACCTATCTTTCTTGCATAAGGACTCTACCAAGTCCTCTCATGCATCTGTACAAACCACAAACTCTGTATCCGGGTTTGCAATCTTCAAGGCTGGAGAATTTATAAGAAAATTCTTCAAATTCTCAAAACTAACTGCACACTCCTCAATCCATTCAAACTTTTTTTTTCTTCTCTATAAGGATGTAATAGGATAACCAATCCACGAGAAGCTCCTGAGGAACCTCCTATAATAACCTTCTAATCCCATGAATGATCTGACCTCATCCACATTCTTAGGAGTTGGCCACTCCATGATAGCTTTAATATTTTCTAGGTCCACTGTTATACCTTCCTTGGAAACAACATGACCCAAGTAATGAACTTTACTATGAAAAAAACTGCACTTGTTGAGCTTGGCATACACTTGATGGTCTCTCAACAATCTCAACACTGCTGCTAGGTGCTCTACATGCTCTTCCTCATTCTTAAAATATATCAATATATCATCAATGAACACTATCACAAACTTGTCCAGATAAGGACACAACACATTATTCATCAAAAACATGAAAGTAGTTGGAGAATTAGTAAAACAAAAGGAACCACCATAAACTCATAATATCCATACCTGGTATGGAATGCGGTCTTGTAAATTTCTTATTCTTTGATGTGAACCTAATGATATCCTAATCTCAATTCAATATTTTAGAACATTGTTGTTCCCTTCAACTGATCAAACAAATCATTAATCTATGACAAAGGATACTTGTTCTTGATCGTCACCTTTTCAACTACCTGTAATCAATGCAGACCATCCTTCTTTACAAACAACACCGGTGCACCCCAAGGCGATACACTTGGTCTTACATATCCTTCATCAAGCATTCCCTTAAGTTGTAACTTCAATTCCACCAACTATGGAGTGCTCATCCTATATGATGCCTTAGATGTTTTAGATGTTAGCTTTGTTCCCGACATCAACTCAATAGAAAAGTCCACTTCTATATTAGGTAGTAACTTTGAAATATTTGCTATAAAAACATCCTGAAACTGTTGCAAAATAGGATACCTCTTAATGACTTCATCGTCCTCAACATCCACCCCTTTGTCACTGGAAACATTCATTGCAAATAATACACACCCTTTCCTACAACTGCTCTTAGCATGCATAGTTGTAACCATTCTGATGGGTGTAGGTTACTTCTTTCCTTGCAATATTCTTCTTTCCCCATCATCATCCGGGCACTCAATAGCCTTCTCATATCAGTCTACTTTAGTCTTGTGAATGTACAACCAATCCATGCCCAAAACCATATTGTATGAATCCAAAGGAAGCACATTTAGATGTGTTAATGTAGACATACCATTCAACTCAAATGCAGAAGCTCTCACCCAATGATGAACTATTTTCTTGGTCTCTATAGCCAACTGCACCAACCAAGATTCTACTTGCACTTCTTTATTCAAGCTACACTTATCCACCAAGTCGGGACTAACATAACTATAATTAGATCTAGGATCAATCAAAATGGAAACAACTCGATCACAGAGCTTATCGTCCATCTCAATAATGGATGCGTGATGATCCACCTGTCGGTTATCAAATGTTGCATAGATATGAGGAATACTCTACCCAACATCTCTAACTGCCTCTGCCTCTTCGGCACTATAAATCTGAGATCTACCACCCTGATGTTGTGGACAATCTCTCCTGTGATGCTCTCCACCACGAGTACAACACTATAAAGGCTTCTTGCCATCGCCTTTGTTCTTCTCCTCAAGCTGAGACCCATGTCATCTATCAACTACATTGAACTTCTTATATGGTTCTGCATTCTCTTTGTCACCTGCATCCTGGGGTATTCCTCGCTTCTTAACCCACTTTCCTTTAGTCTTTTAATTCCATTTCTAATCATGCTTAGGTTCAGACTTACACTTAGACTGCTCCTAAAAATGCTTAAGCTTCTCAATGACTTCCTCCAATGACCAAGGCTCATCATACTCAATCCAATCCTTGAATGTTAATGACAATCCACTGATGAATCTTTGAACTTTTGTCTTCTGAACTTTGAGGTAGGGAACATACCTCAACATCTCCATAAACTTCATCGTGTACTCTTCATCTATCATAGAACCCATCTTAAGCTCAGAGAACTCCTTATACTTTCCATCTTAATATCTCTTGGACAAGTACTTCTTTTTGAAGAGTCTTTTAAATTCATGCCAACTCAACTCATTTTTTTTATGCCTCTGACACGCTTCACATACTCCCATCAAATATCCAATTTTCCCTTGAGATTGAAAATAACTATCCTATTTTTCATATTCTATGAATAATCATGCAACTCGAATAACTTCTTCATCCCAAGAATCCATGCTTCTGCATCTTTTGGTTTCTTCATCTCTCCATCAAATATTGGAGGTTTGGCTTTCTTGAACTCATCTGGAAAGTACTGTCCTCACTCCTCCTACAAGGATGTCAGCGGTAAATGACGATGATGATCTCTCTCTAAACTAGAGCTAGAATAGAACCCATAACCACTACCTCTCGTGTTAGATGTATCCTACCATCTGCCACCTCTGACTGTGTCCTCCCTGAACCTGTATCTTGATTGAGACCTGCTACCATATGCCCCTTTAGTCCTTTCCTCTTGTCCATGACTAATTATTGGTTGTCCCTACCTCTGCAAATCTAAAAGACTCTAAAGGGTCACTGCATTAACTTCGTCTTGCTTTTCTTGATCTTTGGTAAGTCTTTCTTACGACTCAATTATCTTGTTATTATTTTCCTTGCAACTTCTATTTTTTTCCTTCAGAATTCTTAGTTTTATCTACTATGTCAAGAGAGTACTCATCTCCTTATTGCTCAACTGATCTATAAGGAGAGTCACGTGAACTTTAATCCACCATTCTCCTCGTCATCTTTGATCTTCTATTCCCTACAAACATGTCACGTTATATAAACTAAATATATACATAATAAAATCATACCTTACTGTGAAGTTCAGGGGAGGCTATCTCGTCTGCACAACCAATCCAGATTAGCATATATATATACACATAATGACACCAAGATATCAACATTGTCACACATCAACATCATCATGATGACACATTACTACAATAATGACCATCACATTGCATGCCTGACCTACTATTCATGCATAACCATAACCATAACCATCACAATGCATGCACAAAAAACACATTGATGACTAACATGCATACATAGAAATCACATCTACCCCAAGGTCCAATGCTGCAACCTTCCTATAATACCAATATGTAGCATGCTACCCCACATTTACCAAATTTTACAAGATTTCCAATGTAAACATGAGATGACTGTCACTATGACATGACCCGACCTTTCAGTTCCAATTAAGGAAGTGGGGCCTACAAAGTGACCACTTACTGATATCCCACAAGGACTACAAATCACTCAGGAGATGGATAACCATCCTAAGTGATCAATCCTTGAGATGGAACAACTTTGTCTCTGACCTAGCTCCTTAACCACACCTTTGACAATGTGTCCATGGGGTTGGAATCCTATAACCACACTCACATGCTTACTTCCATGCAGTTATGACCCAAATCCTCTAGTTTAGTGTCAACAATTTTGAGATTTTGAGCCACTTTTCTAGGTTAGTCTTTAGAACACTGCCCAAAACTGTTTGTAACTTTCCATAAGCATAGGAAAGAAGATAAAAATGCTTAACCACTCAAACTCAAGAAAAAACTTGACCCAAAGATGCTTAATCCATAACAAACATTTTGTCAAACATATGACAGACATGTAAGCTACAAGTCATGAATGCATTTGATCATATATTGATAGTCTTCATATGAGAATCACTAAGAAAGCTCTAAACCCTCTCTAGCCAGCTGCAATAATGCTTATTAGTCCATGCATTCATCAACCATTCAATAATTTATCAAAGCATGACAAGAGCCATAGATAGAATACATCATATAACCAACATATAACCATCAAATAACCAACATAGAAACCATGGGAAATTAGCCATAATGTCAACATGATAACCAGTACAAGTGCTCAAAAATCACAATAGGAAAATAACTCTTATTAACATATGAAAGTGCCAACCAAGTTAGGGACTTCCACGTACCACCCGACCATGAATTGGGTTGACCAAATCTCTCTTTTAGCCAATCACCCCCGCGCCATATTCCAAGCACAAATGTGGGATCTCATGGAATAAACCATGAAAAAACCAAGCAAGGCTTCCATAGGCCAAACCACTTCAACCCTCAACCATAGTGATTCCACCTCTGCATTCTAGAAATCACTGGCATCAACTAGATCAGTCTTTACCCAAGTTGTCCAGGGCTCTAGGAACTAGTGACTCAACTCACAACCTTCTAGGGCTCCAGGAACTAGTAACTCAACCCAAAACCTTCCAGGGATCCATAGTGTTTGTTCCAACTGTGGCTCCAGGAACTAGTAACTCAACCCACCAAAGGCTCCAGAGCACTTGTCCCAATCAACAGATCTAGGAACAAGTAACTCAACCCAAGTTGTTCTAAGGCTTCCATAGTGTTTGTTCCAACCCACATCCATAAGGAACTTGAGCACCAATTAGAAAAAAACAAGTGGAAAACCCACAACGCCATGGCTATCTAGGAAATGGAGAGGCAAGATTAAAGCCACTGCCAATCTAGGAAAATCTCCATGCCAATGACAACACATTACCAAGGAATCACATGCATATACCATGCATCCAAAAATCGGCAAGGAAATAACACATGCAACCTATTACCTACAAAGTATCCTTGTTGTAGCTATCCAACTATTCCCTTGCGCTCCCTTGCTTTCCTTTTCTTTCTTTCTCCAATCCATGTGAATACTAGAATTCTCCAAGCATGCTCCAAGAATGCCCTAAGTGTGCAAGAGTATGAGAGGATGAGAGTGTGAGAGAATGAAATAGAGCTCCACCCCAAAACTGTGAAAAAGCTAGCAACTGTTTCTCCAAAGCCTTTTTATCATTGAGGCCTCTATTTTATTCATTTTCCATCTAATTTCCCTTGCATGAAAATTTGTGTCCCTTCACCTTCCTTTTCTCCTATTTTCCTTTATTTCCATAATTAACTGCCAATTATGCCTCTTTGCCTTCACCAATACCTTTGCCAGTTTCCATAGGCATTAATTAAACACAAGTGATTCCCATTATAAGTGTTTTTCCCAACATTCAACTTGTAATACGTGTTCCATGACCTTTATCTTATTTTTATTTACATGGAAAATAAACCAGGGTTTTTTACAAGGAAGTAGGAGTTTGGGCATCTAAAAAAATCCTAAAGAGGGATTTACTGAAAAACCTAGATCTAGATGCCAACACAACTAGCCACATAGAAGTCACGTGGAGATCATGTGGTCACTCATCAACCTTACATGGAAGTAGGTGTTGATTTAGCATGATGACTTGTATTGATGCCCTGACATGAGGTACAAGGTTGGGTGTTGTGGCCTGTTGACATGTTGCTAACATGGCATGACGATGTGGCAAGATGAGGTGCAAAAGGAGTTGATGTGGTGGCTAATGTGGCACTACATGGTACAAATGACATGGAATCTGGAAATATGGAGCTTTAGAGTTTATGAAAAGAAGTTTTTTGGGTTTTTATAGATTAGATAAATATGGAAAAGTAAAAAACCCGGATATTCTAAATGAGTAGAGGTATGACTCCACTAACTGGTAATGATAAGGCATGAGGTGACATGGATCATAATGATGCATTAGTGTTGAGGTGAAGGTTATTTGGAAACCCCGTGGATGAAAAATGTTCTAATTAGCAAAAATATGGAAATATGGAATTTCATTTTAAGGGGACTTTTGAATTTTCCCAGACCCAAATGTTGACCTGATAAATCAAGAATTTTCCTAGATTCAAATGAATCCAAAAGTTTATGAAATTCTTGATGGGTATGGAAGATCTAAAATATGGATTAATAGAAATCTAGAAAATCATTATAACGAGGATTTATGGAAACTCGAATCCAGATGTGAGCGATATGCCAACATGTTAGGTGAATATGTGGCCTTATATGATGGAGATACATGGGTAGGGATTGTCATATTTATGTCATGTGTTAGTTGATGTGGCAATGTATGGTGGAGACACATGGGAAAAAGGACTGCCATGTGTCAAAAATATTGATTCTAATGTGGTGCTTTAAAGGTGAATCTTTAGATGGGAATAACCTTGTGTCCAAAGCTCGAATTTTGACAAAATTTATATCATTAGATAGCCCTCAATGAGCTGAAGATGATGGTGATCTCAGTAAGGAGTTTTAAGGTGGTTGAAGGAGGGGGGATTTGATAATGCCACTTCCATCAAGTAACATTGGAGGTCAATTCTCGATGCCCTATTCCCTTAAAAAGGCCTTTAGGGGTTTGGGTATCGTTACACATTCTCATAGCCTTCTTTATCACCCTAGGTCATTTAAGGCATGTTCTCCCTGAGTAAGGATGGAGATTGGCCAACAAATACCTTACATATAGTGCACATGTAAGTTATGCAACAAGGAACTAAAATTAGACAAACATTTCATTGTCTCATATTCACTTTATTAAATTATATTCATGGTAGATATTATTTTTTGCTTAAAGATTCTCACACTTTGTGATCACATGTTCATTATGAAGCTTAAAGGTATGTTTATATTTTCATAGCAAGCTACTTAATCATGGAAGAAGTAATTACATAACCCTAAATGTAGTTCCACTTAATACATCTTGTCTTACTACCCCCATATATAGGTAAATCAAAAGAGATACATGAATCATGCCCAATTTCTTTGGAAATTCGTTACTTTGAATATTGTCTATGGTTTAGGGCACAAACTTATTTATTGGGATTTTTAAATCAAGCAACAGACAAGGGGTAAGGAATCCTAATCCTACTAATCTATATATATGTGTAGTCTAACTAATAGATGAAATGACCTTTTTCAAGGCATTTTCCTGGTTAATTTTAACCAAAATCTAGCAGAGATTTTAAAACCTTGAGTTTAATCTATAGAATTTGAGTGCCCTAGAGATTTTTCAACGTGTTGAATCCACTTATGCATTCAAAAACATATTTAAAATAAAAATAAAAATCACAACGTTGCTTGATATTATATCATCGGCTTCGGGTGAAAAATGCCATTTCATCTATAAGTTAGATTGCACACACACATTTAACTGATCAATGGTTTAGAGCACATGCTTCTTGATTAAGGCTTTTTTATCGAGTCATAAATAAAGAGTAAAAAATCCTAACATTTATTAATTGTAAGCTCCTAACTTATATAAACTTTGCATCTAACTTTAAGAACTAATTACTTATCTATAGATTAAACCATCCTACCTCCATCTTAAATCCATATCTACCAAACGTTGAGAGTTATCAAGTCCATAGTTAAGATGGATATAAGCTGGTACTCTTGCATACCATAATGGATTTCCTCAAACCTTTAAATAGGCTTCATCATAACAAATACCATAGACAAATACCATGACAAAAACCATGGGTTGTCAAAACGTGGAGCCCAAAAACCACCAACGGTAAACGATTAACTTTATTATTATTATTATTCTTATTATTATTTTTTCAACAACACATGACCGTACACATTTTATTTATAAGAACTGGTTTTCATGGCTAGTACCATTTACATTCCACTGTAACATCTCAAAGTTACAATACAATCACAACATAGTTTTCTTACTACCCCAAACCTTTTGGACTATTACATTGTACTGATAACACCGATATATTCTGCAAAATTAACCCAACAATATATTACCACCGTGTTCCACCGACTTGTTGTGACCTTGTTCATCTTCTTCCTGCGATTTTCCTATGGAACTTCCCATGGGCTCATAATTGGAATCAAGTAGCCCTAGGCCTCTCCTTCCTCAAAGCCTTTACCATTGTCGTGAACCCTATTCTTCAGCGAAAAAGTTTAGTTTCCATGCCAGTTACTCTCCTCTCCATGTGTCTGCATCCACTCTAACTTGTGTTCCACCATCTTTGCTTTGTCATGTTGCTCCTTTTCCATGAACTCCAAGCGTCTATTCACCAATTAATGCATTCCCATCAAAATCTTGAAGAGTTGCTTAACCGACTTCTTCCAACAAGCCATGTCGTTTGCCAAGCCTTGTCCCTCTATGAATGTGAACTCCCAAACTCTTGACTGATCACTCAAGCTCAATGCAACTATGACAGACCCATAAGCACAACCACCATGCTTATATAGCAAGGCCAAAGCCTGTCGGTGAAGTCTCTCCTTGATAATGGACATTAACTTTGGATTCAAGCACCGCCTCGAGAAAAATTCTCTTACCATCCTGATTATCCTCGCGCAGTGAGTTCACATGAAGAAATACATTCTCTTAGGCTTTCTACTATTCAGCAAGGCCCTCGATATTGTGTTAAAGGTCATTTCATATTTAAAACTCATCGCCTTCTTGGATGAAGCCTCTAGTTGTATTCCATTTCCTGCATGTGATGCCACACATTTGCTATAAGCCTAAGGCACAAGTCTTCTCCCTCGTCGTGTAACCACACAAGGTGGATTTCCACTTGGATATTCTCATCTAATTTTCTTGGGTTTAGGACCCTCTGGTTTGATCGGATCGAACTTGTGTATCTTTTCATTAACTATTCTTGTGATCACGGGATTAGGTCCTCTTGTCGCCTTCAAATTCAATTATGCCTTGCTCCAGCTAAGAGCCTAAGTTGGCAAGCTTGTCCACTTTAGAATTTAAATTTCAAAGGATATGCAAATATATATTTCTTCAAATTGTGAGGATAGTAGGGCAATTTGACTCACGATGGGAGGAAATCATTTATGATTTCCAGCTAATGCCATTGAGATTTGCCTTATCACCACCATTGAATCTCCTTGGACAATTAACATTGTTATGTTATTGCCCGTAGCTACATCTAAACATTTCCACAAGGCCCAAAATTTGGCTTGATGTTTTGTTGCAATTCCTAGCCCCCAAGCATAACTATATTCTGTTTCTTCATCAGGGTTATAGATCATGCTTCACGCTCTCGTCGCCCCTTATTATTATTTATTATTATTATTTGACCAAGTTAAAATGTTTATGTTTATATTACAACATCTCTTCCATTCTGGTCTCAAAGCAATTATATATGTATATGTATACACACACACACACACACAGACACACACATATATTCCGAACTAGGTTGAGCCTAGTCCTAGGCCAGTTTCAATGTTGGATGGAAGAACAATCTGCCCACTAGTGGGATGTTATCACTAGGATTGTGTGAAACACGATCGAGCTTGGATGACCCTTGGGATAATTTAATTCCCCCAAAAGTAGTTCCTATTCTCAACCCCTCTCCCTAAAATTTAAATTAGTAACCTAATAAAAACTAAACCCCACACACCAACTAATACCCATACATTACTTTCGCATTTTAAATATTAATTATATATATAAAACATTAAAAATATTACAATTAAATTTATTAATTAATAATAATAAAATAATAAAATATTTTAATAATAAAAAGCCAAACCTCCACATATAAATATACGACACTTAAATAAAAATAATCCTAATAAGTAAGGCCACACAACTTCGATTTGAAGGGCGTCAAAGCATGAGGATACACCAAGAATATAAGTTTTTATAAATTAAAAAAATATTTAAACAAACAAATTATTGATCAACCACACATATAATATAAATAAAACCAAGAAAACGAACTTGGGAATTATTTAGAGTTATTTAAGTTTTAAAAATAAAAAATAAAAATATTTTTCTTACAAAATATGATAGAGATTAAACACAAAAATATTATATAAAATAAAACCAAAAAAGGAAAGTGCATGTGATAATATGTTTAAAAAATAAAAACAATATAAATATTAAAACACTGATTAATTATATAAATTGATTACGAATAAGTAATATTTTATTAAATATAAAATAATTATGAATTATATTTAATAAAAATTATTAATAAAATTTTTTATATTTAATTCAATAAATGAAAATTTATCCTAATAAATAATATTAAGTAGTATTTTTTTACTGAGCACTAGATGATAATAAATTTATGTGTTTTATTTTTATTTTTATATATGTTAAGAGTGTGCTAAATAAAAGAATATGATATAATGTAAATTAACGAAGATTATATAGTAGGTATTGTCTATTATTTAGTTTAAACATAGTTTAATTAAATTAAAAAATAATAAAGATAGATTTCATCATAAAAATGAAACAATTAATAAAATATTGTATTGTTGAATGTCTT